>PQWD01013719.1:0-52560 GCA_019425675.1 Leucinodes orbonalis | reverse complement strand
CCCGGCACCTGGGTAGACTGTCCCCTCGGAGCGACGGTATCATAATTTAGATGATGTGATGCATCTTTAAGCGTCAAAGGGTTAAATGTGTATCTGGATTTATTTGTTATGATTGAGAAAGGTCATTTGCAGATAGTGGCCAATACGCCTATTGATCACTACCTTTTTTTTTATTCACTGACTTATATGTCCAAAGCCTAACTGCGTGTACATAAAAATATTGTTCCTTATCGATAAGAAGTAGATCAAATTAAATTGGGATGTGTAGGACTTTTTGGAAACAGTATAAATCCTCGTTTATTCCCAGCCCGACGATACTAGTCCACTCGGCGGAGAAGGCGGACCAGATTCTGGACTTCAAGAAGTCCAGCTCGCAGATCGGCGAAGCCATCCTCCAGCAGCAGCACCGCAGTGATCCCACGGCCGACGCCCGCGTCCTCGACACCATCAACTTGGCCGTCACGGAACCACCGCGCGGAGTCGCTCATGACAGAGAAACTTTCTTCGATGATATAAGCCAAAGAGCCTTAGATCGAGCGGGATGAGCAGAAGATGCCTTCGAGGTATATGTCTGATATTAAGTGTCGTTACTTTACATAAACTAATGCACAATTACGAAGAAATATCAACCGAAAAATGTCCGAGCCCTGGTTTCATGAGTATTGTCTATTTATGAAAAAAAATTTTTTTTCTGAATATCATCCTTAATATGTTATTAAAAGTGGTAACACAATTAAAATGCAACTGCATACACACTATGTCGTCTGTATACCGCCGATTTGATTCTTATTGTCTAGAGTTAGGCGTTGTACCGCTGAATCTAAAGGTCGCGATGTGAGAGTTTCTCGATAACACATCAGACCACCGGCAGACCGTTATTAAAATGTATTGTCACCTCTAAATTGGCGTCGTTTATTTTATACTTCTAAGGCCCCAAAAGTCACGATTAGCAGTGGTTGTCTATGCCTTCGATTTTGCCGGATATGGAAATGACTTTCTGTTGAATGCACTAGTGTGTGTACACGCCATCGTTGTGCGCATTGTTGCAGGAAAGGTGGAATCCTGACAGTGGATCGCGTCGTAAACAGGACCTGGTCAGAAGGCAGCATTGAAGCTGGTCAGTGAGAAGACGAGGAGCGCAGTGGTTGGCGCCCCATGTGGATCAGGATGACAACTGCACTGACTGGTATTGCGGATGTGGAGAAGAAACTGATTACAGTCGTTATAATGTGTGAGAAACGAAAAAACTGTGAGCTACTTATAATTTCGATTGATAAGATCAGTTCTTGGATTTCGTTTTGAAGAGTGAAGAATTTGACACCCTATTTGACAAAGTAGTTTAACTTTGAAATTGTGGTGTTGTTTACATTGAGATAGAATATTTCGTAGTATTTAGACTTAGACATAATTATATTAAAAACGGTTAATACGGTGGAACCTATGCCGATTTTCAAACCTTAAAAGTCTAAAATACTAGAAAAAATTTTGGATTTATAAGTTATAATATTCTTTGTAAACGGTTTTAAATAATTTCACAATGCAGCATTAATAATTTTCAATAAGAACTATACACACGTTAGGTAAAGCCTTAGATTTAATTTCAAAAGAGCCCAAAGTGCGATGTAACTAAAGAATATATTGAAGGAAGTTAGAGCTTCGCGAACAGATTTGGTTTGAATTCTGGTCCGGACATAAGGAAGGTGATGCGCGCAAGGTGTTCAGGAATAAGTTAGCTGAACTCTTATTTAAAAATGACGTGATATAGTAAGCGAGGATGTTTTTTTGAGTGATAAAGTTGATTATTAAACATTTATAACAAGAATATGTAGATAATCAATTGGAGTCTAAAGTCATTCAATGCAACAGAAAATTATAAACTACCAAAAGTAAATATTCCCATGTTTTCACAGGTAAATACTCAGATGGAATGCATTACGAGATTTTGTTCCAGTCTTTAATCCATGAAACAAGCAGTAGGAACGCACAAAATGATTGTATCTTAAAGGGATATTTACAATGGGAACCCTGAGCAGCTATTAGCAACATTCCTCATGTACTATAACAATTATGACCAGATTGGATGTTTGCCGCATCGGATATAATATAAGAGATAATTGTCATCATTTATTAAAACTTACTGGTCAAAAGAACGTTGTTAATGTAGCGGCTAGTGTTTAAAGATTTAATGGACACAAACTAAGTGACGTGGCTTGGCTGCTCTCTATTAATAATTGTATAGACACTAGGTCATGGACGTGCTGATGATCGACTTGTATCTTTTGAAGTTGGATCCGGAATCGAGAAGCAATGGAATTCACAGCTTAATGAAACACTAATTTGATGAACTGCCAACTTTAAACAATCAAGAATTCCTTAAAAATCGTTATCATGCCCTTGATGTTTCTGATCCGATTCCAAGCCATGAATAGAAATACTTGTGTACGATTTCCTGATAAATACAATAAAAACTATGATGTTGCTTATAATTGAACCTGTCCATTTGAGGAGGAACATAAAATTGATTGGCAATTGTTAAAGGCTTATTGATGTTCGGATTGATATACGTTCGCGAAAGTTGTTGGTGCATTATAACATTTCTATTGTTGTTTGGGAGAACAATCACTCTGCCAATTTTGTCACAGCATTATAAGAGCGTGTCGCATTTGTGGAAAAGGCAACCACCCTTCTCTTGCATCCTACTATATGCTAAAAATGACGTGCCTCATGAGCCCCAAACCGGGGAGTTAATTCGATGAACATGAGGACGTAAAATTAAGTACTATTCAAGGCATCTACAAGACACAATTTAGTTATAGTCAGGTTTTGCTAGCGAACGGCGCTAGTAAAACAGTGTATCGAAAGCGGGCAAATTTATACTTTCACATTTGTTGGGATCAGGGATCTCAGTTATCTGTTTACGAGGTATAGTCCAAATTAGTTGGATTGAAAAAGCGATCTGTTAAGGATCAAAAATGGGGGTAGTGGCCCATGGATTATTTCAAGAGCTATGAGTTGAAATTAAAATATCATCTCGGGTAATAAAGAGATCCTTATTACCATGATGGCACATGTACTAGAGTCCCAGTACTTCGGCTGTACCTTACTCAACAGTGACGAACAGAGGAAGGGAAGGAAACTCGATGATATCGTTCTTGCAGATATGAGCTATACTCTTCCAATGGGTATTCATATAGTTGTGGTTTCTGGAATGTATGGACCTAGATATTCAGAGTCGGTGTCATGAGGCCCAGCGGTTCTCCAGGCCCACATACGTCTTTTGATGGTACTCTCTCGGGGCTAATTGTTGATGCCAATCTCAGAAAGTATAATGTCTTGCGCTTGAATATAGATAATAATAACTCTCTTATGATGTTTGCTAAGTTTGAAGAGAGATGCCAATCTGTTGCCAGGAAAGAAACACTGAAGACAAAGATACAGAAACCCGAAGTTTAATATCAACCGGGATGACCTCGACAAGTATGTTGTTCGTTTCTGTAAAAGAAGAGATATTGATGTGGTGAACACTCTTTGCAGATGCTAAAAAGGTTTTGATACATTAGAACGCGTGACCTGAAACCAATAAATACAAAGTGGTTAGTAATGTTAATTGGCATGCTTCATAGTGGAAAGAAGCAAAGGTTGATGAGTTATTTCAATTAAGGACCTTACCTCACGTCAAAGAGCTTACAACAAAATATACTTTTTTAATCAATACGAGTAGCAACATTGTCCCGAGGATAACTCAGGTGTTAACAAGATGTCCATATGGACAGTCTCATACAGAATGTAAACACTGTAGATCAAGGTATTCCAGCTATCACCGAAAAAGAATAAAGTTTTATGATAAAAGACGGATTTATAAACACATTTACTATAAATGTATAAAGACGTCATCACAAAACAATGAATAGAAGAAAGCAAGAAATGAAATACGACAAGGTTATGTTAATTAGATTAGACAAAGAGATGTTGAAATAAATAATGAGACTTACCGAAACCGCAATCATGACGATAGTTCGTCAGTTTTAAACTGATTGCCATTTTCCTTTTGGTTTTAGCGGATAACGACGCCAAATAGATTGTATGTGTTTGTCAGGATAGAAGCAAAGTGTACTGCTGGATGTTGGTTTTATGGCAGGGTGATTGGACCCATTAGCAAGGATAACATGTGTAGGTGTAACAAAAGGTAAAAATGGTATCTAGATCGAGATTAATAAAAACTAATGATTAAACAGCCTGGTACGTCCAATTACCAAAGATGTCTTCTTCCCATGCCAGAATTAAGTTTATTTTAAAGGTTGTATTAGTTATATTGTTAAAAGTTTCTTTGAATGATTGATGTTATTAGTATCAGCAAAAGGCTTTTACCAGAATATATAACGGTGGCGAAACATATAGATTACTTGTATTCTAGTTTGTTATATTTGTTTTGGTGGGCGAGTTCTTTTTGATATATATTTCTTTGTAGAATTTGGGCGATGATTGTTTTTTATGTGAAGACCTTTAAGGTTCCTTGTGGGCGATAATTTAAAGCCGATTTGATATTTATTTACTTAAGGGCGTTGTACCGTGAATCATAAATCGCGAGTTGATTGTTTTTCGTAACACATTAGACCACGGCAAGAACGTTTATTAAATGTAATTTGTCACCTCTAAAATTGGTCTGGTATTTGTTATACTTCTAAGAGACCCCAAAAGTGCACGACTAGCAGTGGTATCTTTCTATGGAGCAAGAGCGACGTGATTATGAATGCAAATTCTTATAGCAATAATTTTGCCCGGCCACGTCTTTGTGGACCAATTTGGACAGGACTTTTTGGCAGGTAGCTGATGTAATAGGAAAAAACATGACTACTTTTATTTAAGAAAATACTTTGTGTTTTTGAAAAATTAGGTGAATAGCTGAACGCTACGATTTGTTACGCTATTCTATATACGCGTGTAAGGCCGGGACAACAGCTAGTATGACTAGGTAACATCTGTCTTTATATTTCAGATGGAAAGGGAACGACGCGCTGCCCGAGCCCCGCTCGTCATGCGGTGTGGCGCGAACGTGACATCACGCGGCGTGAAGCGTTCACACGGCGTGACGTCACACGGCGTGAGGTCAGGCGGTGTGACGTCACCGTCGTGGTCCCCGCCGGCGCTGGGGCTCCTGCGCGCTCTGCCCCGCCCCGCACACGCTAGCCAGTATAATTAACACAGCAAATACATTATTAACGGTAGGTCAATTGAGCTGAGAAAAACACAACTCTTATAGATTCGTCATGTCTGTCTGTCTGCCCGTCCGTCGTCCGTTCCGTCCGTCCGTCCGTCCGTCCGTCGTCCGTCCGTCCGTATGTCGCACCCTTTTTGTACAACCACTATTGCACAACACTTATCTCAAACTTTTTTAAGTATATGTGCTCCTGTGAACGCTATAATTGTTGTAAGAATCAAAACTCACGTTTAAAAACCTTTTAACCGACGTCAAAAAGAGGCTTACTCTATTCGTACCATTACTATTAGACAGCTTCTTTTATTTTGTTGCGGATTATTCCGTCAGTTTATAAACCGATTTTAATGATTGGAGGTGGCCCTATGATAAGTCAAGATCTGGTGATAGCAAACCAGAGACATCAGTGAAACCTTTTTTTTATTTGTTCGCGGATAACTTTTAACTTGGGGTTAAATGACGCTGTGTGAATGTCATTGGATATTTATATGCATTATTATTATCTACAACTTCCAGATATCACTCCCGCTTCGTCATATAACGAAGCAAGACATCCAAGTGATACCAAGCGAGCGCCACGAGTTCCCCCCCATCAACTTAGATCCGGAGCCACGCCCGGAGGCCGCGTGTCCCCCCTCCCCCTCCACCGCGTGTTTGTCACCCGCGGCCTTGTCTCCCTCCACTTCTGCTGTCAAGAACATCTTCCCTACTTCGAAGTCGAGGAGTTTGAAGAAGAAGAATCGATTACTGCCAGTGAGTAACATTTTTGTATCATTTGACTTAATGATATATGAAAATATTCTTGGTGATCAAAACCTTATGCTCTGTTTATGAATTACTAGTCTCGTTTCGATAGGAGTTTGAGAGATTATATTTAGACATTTAGTTTTGTTCTGTTTTTCAGAGTCTAGAGGATTGGTAAAAATGCAATATTATTTGTTATCTTATGTCTTAATATCATTTAGGTGAAAGTTAATCCATAAAGGAACAAAGCTTCCCACGGCAGTAACAGCATTCACCAGTATCTTGATGAGCGATGTGACGTCACCGATCAATCAATCGTTTATTGCTATCTGTGCCTTACGGTACACAGCTCTCGTCCTCCTCTCCCTCCCCTCCCTCCTACCATTCCTCCCCTCTCCTTTCCTGCCAAACTTTATTAGTCGCTTACTGCGGCAGGTATTCGTCACAAGTGTAATTATAGAATGTGTTTATTAGGAATTTGAATACGAATTCGATCTGTGCGGAGCGGCTAAAAATATTTGGCGAGACCATAAATACCCCGATAATTTGCGTCTCGCGCGTCCTCCTCCCGCAACCTCTAACCGAGTTTCGCAGTCATACGGACAGCCCAGTGTGTAAATATTCTAAGGCTGAGGTCATTATGCCAATTGCCCGGTAAAGCTGTCAAACGCCATGTATGCGTCAATAGCAGTAGATCGTGTTGAAAAAAAAATAGTCGCGGCAGCTCTGTAGCGTGGAGTTGGCATGTTTTTTTATTGTATACGTGTACACGACGGTCATGACGCCACCTGTGTAAGTGATACGCAGACCATGACAGGCGGCATTGAGGAGACGAACAACTTATTAGCAATTATTTATCCAATTATCAATATGCCGCACTGCGCCCGTCACCCAGACAAACAGATTTATCTCTCTATACCCCCGTAATTTCACTAGCTACAGTGCCCATCCCGAATACACACAGGCATAACGCTCCTGTTCACTGGGATATATCTTGCACTGCGGGTGTCCAACTAGAGAACTTCAGATATCGAGCTTTACTACCTAGTAAATGTGGTCGTGATATCAATAAGGTGTAATGAGTAAGTAAGTCGTAGTGTGTGTTGCAGAGCGTCGTTGCGTGGCGCTCGGATGCGGAGGCGGCGGGGGCGCGGCGCGGCACGGCTGGGCGTGCAGCGCGTCGCCGCGTCCCGCCGCGCCCGCCTGGGCGCGCCGCCGCCTGCTGCTGGCACACTCCGCGCTCTACGCCTACCGCGCGCACACGGTACCTCACACCGCACACACGCTACGTCACACCGCACACACGCTACGTCCGCCCGCCCCGCGCCCGCCCGCGCTGGGCGCGCCGCCGCCTGCTGCTGGCACACTCCGCGCTCTACGCCTACCGCGCGCACACGGTACCTCACACCGCACACACGCTACGTCACACCGCACACACGCTACGTCACACCGCACACACGCTACGTCACACCGCACACACGCTACGTCACAACATGACACGTTTGAGATATTGATGTTTAAGTTTTATTTGCACATTAGTTCATTTATTTATTTATTGCATTCCAGATAACATAGATGTTACATAAACAATTTACATAATATAATGTCTAAACATCATATGAACCTTGACAGGCATAGCAACATGGAAGTCAGAGGGCACATATTTTATCATAATTTATTTAACTAATTTTCCTTGTGTCTTATGTATTTAATTGTAATCGATTTTTTTCTTTATCATTTAAATATTCATTTATTTCGTAAAATAGCACTTTTTTATAAGATATTCTTTGAAGATTTTCATAAATTTTGTATAGGAATCTTCATTTTTATATAATTCGGTAAGTTATTGTATATAAGTGTATATATATTAATAAAATAAATCAAGTGTATTGGATTTACTTTGATATATTATTTAGAGATTATTTTTTTTCGAATGGATATTTCTCTATATGAATCCAAGAAGACTGAGTCGTTTTTGAGTAACTTAAAAACGTAAGTGCCATACATGTGGGATGGTAAGGACCATAGATATAGTATATACAAGATACACAAAGGCGGCTTAGAGGCATGGCAAAAATATTGAAGTATATATGTGCTGATGAATGTCTATGTGTAAGTTCCTATGTGCAGCACACGACACTATGTTTGTATAAAGTAATAATTACAATATTAATAGAACAATCAGCAATAATATTCACAATTCACCGACACTGACAACACACCGGGCCGCTATATGGGCTCTTACTCGCGTAAACAATAACATATAGCCCTTTATTCGCTGTCTCTTTTTCTCTCGGGCATTTTGTACTTGATTAAGGACTTCTCACTCCCACGCTTCATGTATCTTGTAAGCGTAGCGCGCTAATATCTAAATCTATGGTAAGGACCATCGTTTAAATTGGTATATATTTTCGATGGTATTTATACTGAAGACTAATTTACACCCCAGAGGCTAGTTTGGTATACTTAACTCATTTTAACCTCCTTGTGGGTTGGAACTACAAAAAAAATGTACATAAGTAGTATGTGTATCCGTTGTTGGGACTAGATGGCACTGTGTAAATGTTAGTAGATATTAATGAATGAATGTATGTGTGAGCAGAGCACCAAAGCGGACTGCATGATCCGTCTGGAGGGGTTCACGGTTTGCGCGGCGGCGGAGGTGAAGTCCCGCGCGTTCGCGTTCAAGGTGTACCACACGGGCACGGCGTTCTACTTCGCGGCCGACTCGCACGACCACATGCTGGCCTGGATACACCTGCTCGCCAGGGCCACACTCGCCACCGGCGCGCCCACGGACCAGGTACACACACACGTTATACGTCGGTGGCTCGATGGTGTGCACTGTCGCCTTCCAAACGGGAGGGCGAAGCCTCAAATCCTGATACATACCAATTTGTTTTCGAAATTATATGTACGTTATTCGACGCTCTCACGGTGAAGGAAAACATCGCGAGGAAACCTGCGAAGAAATTCCACCCGCACTGGGCCCGCGTGGACGACTAAGGCCTAATCACCCTATTAGGGTAGGCTCGTGCCCCTCGGTGGGGACGTTTAATGAGATGATGATGCAGGTACACATTCTCTATTGGGAACTTCAACGATAAACTAACTAGGTACACAAACTCACTCGAAATGTGTATGCCATTAAATATTAGTAGACAAGGTGACCAAATATATCTAAACAGTTAAAAATGTCAATAAATTCTATTCAGTTAAAGTTACCATTTATATCACAATCGCTTCATAATATCTGAGCAAATGCTTGTCAATAACATCTTTACACACAACTTTTCAATAATATCGAACACTTATCATGTAAAAAGAAATCAACAAAAGATACCACATACCCAGTATATATTGGGGTTCCTCAGAAACACTAAAATAAACTTTTTTTTCCATCAAACGCGCGCGTTTATTTGTTTAGGGAACTTAGATACGAGTGTACAATGAACTAACTAGATGCAATATCTCACTCAGTGTCCGCGGCAAATAGCTGCCCATCGCGTCAGTGGGGCAGAATTTTCATTTTATGACATGTGTACATGTCATAATGACATAGTAGTGTGCTTTTGGTTTTACCACAGATTTCCCAATACAGGATATGGGGCAAGCCGCGTTTAAAGTGCGACAACTGTAAGCTCAACGAGCATACACTGGCTACCAGTTTACGCTTTGTGAGACGAGTCAAGACGCACGAATATTAGAAGAAATTACCGTTTTTTTCCAAAATGCCATCCTGTGCAATTGTAACATGCCATCATCGCAATGAATCAGTAAATTTACCAAGAAATATAATAACTTTTCACAGGTAAGAACCGAAAAGAAATTGCGACACTGGGACTGTCTATAAACTTGGCGGCTTGTCCAGTCTAATGTATATTCTGATGTCTGTGGGTTTTACAGTCAGTTCGAAAAAACGCGTTAAGGTGTAAATTAAAATGAAAAATTTAACGTTCTAAATATGAAATAGATAATGTTTCAAGTAATCTGCATGGCACTAGTGTTGCGTTTTTAAATAAAATAAGATTGGCGAAATATTCTAGTTTTTCTTGCATTATAAATTATTTATTGATCTATAGTGAGTCCCATAAATAAAGTGTTTAATTACTGGTCCATCCCTATAATCCCAATAATACTGGCTTTGAATTTTCGTCCAAAGTACCTCAGTGTCTTAACACGAGTCTTTAAAATTTTACACTCACTCGTTTTGTTTTATGATAGATTTTAATTGGCAACACATTCTACTATACCATTAACATAAACTTTTGTTCCGGAATGCCAAATTTACAGTTGTATTGTGAAGTGTCGCAATTCTTGTGTTCTTCCGAGCTCCACGCACTTATCCCATCGTCACCCTTTCACCATAGGTTATCAAGGCGAACTGCAAAATTTCATCCGTTTGTAGTTGACGTTCCCCGCATTCGGACTAAGCGTTTTGCGTCTTCTTTCATTATGCGTACTGCAGGGAATGGAATGACCTCTGCGTTTGTGTTTCCGGCCACTTACAACCTCGTGGCATTAAAAAAACGAGTGAATAGGCTTTTTCTGGGCAAGCTCGCTCCATCTTAGAGCACGTCTCTTCCCATAGGGTAGTCTGTGCTCAAGAGTATGCCCATCAGATATAAAAAAAAATAAATTAATGGTGTCGTAATGTAAAGTAACAGCAGTGGTATGTTATATGCAGATGATATGTAGAGCGGTGTAACGTTGCAGGTGGACTTGTGCAAGCAGTACTCGGAGACGGAGTACTCGGAGTCGGAGTCGGAGGCGGAGAGCGAGCGCCCCATCGCCGCCGCCTCGCTCGACCGCAACTACTTGCGATTCTTCTCTAGGAACAAACACAAGGATAACAAGAATAAGGTGATATTCTCTTTCTAAAAGAAATATATATAATCACGTATGATGGCCCTTGGAGCAGACGAGTTCGGGAGAGAAGACGTCTGGGTAAGCGTAGTGTAGGACGCTCTCCGGCTCGATGGACCGACGACTTGCGAAACGTCGCTGGTGGAGGCTGGATGAGGAAAGCGGAGGACCGGGACATCTGGCGCAAAATGTCCTATGTCGAATGAATTGAAGAGAAAGTCAAAACTTATAAACATAAGCTTACTGAATATATCAATGACCATTACTCGACGATATCCTTTTGACAATAATCTATACTAATATATAAAGCTGAAGAGTTTGTTTGTTTGTTTCAACGCGCTAATCTCAGGAACTACTGGTTCGATTTGAAAAATTCTTTCAGTGTTAGATAGCTTATTTATCGAGGAAGGCTATATATCATCACGCTACGAGTAATAGAAGCGGAGCAGCAATGAAAATTGTTTCAAAATCGGGGGTATTTTTTCATACTTGGAGCTTCCGCTGCGTACGCTGCTAAACGGTTATAGTTACACAAAAGTCATGTATGAGAGTATTGTTCTTCTTTTTAAAGGTCTACAAAAAAGTCGCGACAGCATATGTCTATCTTTTAAGGTTAGCTCATATAACATATTTTATGCTAAAAAAATCTGAAATTGACCCCGAAACCTTTAAAGTTGGAGGGAGGGAAATCTATGTATAGTGATAAATGAAAGTACCGTGTTATCCCGAATTTAATGCGAGCGAAGCCGCGGGCAAAAGCTAGTTTTGAATATAGGGACACGGTTATTGTCTCCGCCAAGATGAACCAATTGAAGTGCAAAGTCACTACCTACCTTTTCTCGATGTGCTTCGTTGTTTTTTTACTGATATGTAGAATTTGTTGAAGTTCGTTAAAGTTAAGCCGTGTAGATTCAGAAACATGTAGAACATGAGATTTGATATCATTTTTAACGCAAACCTAATTTGGTCGTCTTTTTTTTTGGTGGGATTTATGTATTTTAAATTTGAGTATACTAGTTTGTATATTATTTGTTTATCAATATTATTTGTTTATCAATATTAAAAAGTTTTATGTAAGTGTTTTTATGTCACAGTTTAGGGATAGATAAATAGATAACAGTAGCGAATGTGAAATATATAAATAGATATAATAGCAATATAATTAACAGTTAGGCATATAGCTTGAATAGAAGAATATATAGTTAAGAGTATTTGAATATTGTATAAGTAATAAGATAGTAAATATAAGAGTTTATAGTTTGGATATTTATGTATAGAGAATAGGTAGTTGGGATTGAATAACTATAGATTATAGTTGTGCTAAATAGCAAATATAAAGTTTACAATACGTAAGATTTATAAGATAGTTAAATAGGTCGTTATAATAAATAGATAGGTAGGAAATAGTTTCATCAATAAATATTCATATGTTTGCGTTTTCATTTACCCTGTGTACACCTAACATAGTAAATAATAGTACATAAAGTAATAATAATCTTAGGAAATAGGTGTACATCAGGAGTTGCCGCGCAATTAGCGCATAGTGAACTAAGAGGACGAGCTAGAAGTCCCGCTATATTTATAGTGTGCGAGAGGGACGGAGAAAGACGCAGCGTGCCGCCTCCCTCTAACTGTGTGGGAGGGACGGGGAGTGACGCCACGTTGCTATCTCTCTTCAAACATAATTTCTTATTAGATTTTAAGTAGGTTAATTAACACTAATTGGAATTGTAATTATAAATACATACAGATTAAGTACTAAATATTGTTATTGTAAGCAGTTTATAGGTAGATATAACTTGTAACACAGTGGAAAATGGAAATATTTGTCAATAAAATGAAGGGGAATGCGCGGGACGCGGGGAGCACGCGGGCTCGCGGAAAATGAATAAAAACAGGCACATTTCTAGAAAATGCATGCATTCGGCGAAGAGAACTACGCGATTACGGAATAATAGAAGAGCCCAACTGCGAACCAAGCCCCTGCAAGTTTTTATGAAGAATAGCAAGCTGTTTTCATTACCGACGACCCCTCGACCCGACCAGCGTTACTGCACGTGGCGTTGCGACGCCACCAGCACTACCACCGCATCCTACCGTTGGACCACACCGGCAAGCACTCGCCCGACAATTGTTTCCTTACAACGAGAGTCATACAGTCCACTCTTACAACGAATAAAGTCATAGTCTTTGCGGGCGGGTGCCGTGCAGGGATAAACACCATCTCATCCCGCAAATATGTCCTTCTTGTCTATTGTAATCATTTTATTTTGCTGTTGTTCCTAATGACAATGGATATTATGTGTTGTGTTTTTCAACAAACGCTTTCTTTCTTTAATACAATAATAATCTTTATTGTCTCACAACAAACATTGCATTAGCATCTATTACAATTCGAATGGTTCCACATATTGTTTGTGCGAGACTGGTGGCCAAACTCGTTGCCTAGCTAAGGCAATACGATTTACCTGTTCATTTGTGTACTGTTGCAGAGTAAAAGCCCAGTGGCGGCGGGTCCGTACCGCAGCTACCGGCGCGCGGACCCCGCGCACGCGTCCGACCCGGACCTGGCGCGCTGGCCGCCCGCCCCGCGCCCGCCCCGCCCGCCCTGCGCCGCCCCGCCCCCGCCCCGCCCGCCCTACACCCGCCCCCGCCCCCGCCCCCCCACGCCCGCCCTCGCCGCCGCGCCGCTCGTCACGCTCGAGGAGTTCATGCTCAACAAGCAGGCCGAGGAGAGGAACCAGGTGCTTAGTATACTATATTCAATCATTCATTGTCAAAACATAATGTAAGTAAGATGTTATGTAAAATGAAACGAGTGTTATGGGCCCTGCTGGGCATGCAGTATGCGATAACATAAAGGTGAGAGGAAACATATAGCATTTTACATTACTAATTTGATTGATTCTATTGTGCTTATTTCATATACGTATAAAAAATATGGAAAAATTATCATCAATAGAAAAATGCGTCCCTGAAATGACAACTACTGTCTTAGTTATTACGACAAACATTTTTTTACATTTTAGGTATATTAATTATAAATATTTTAAACTAGAAATAGTTATGTATATTATTTGTTCTTTTACCTACGAAAAATGAATTCTGTTTTATTTTTTTTTTGATGACTTCGGTGTTTGTGCCATTTTACTACACAGCCATGTTTATTCGAGTATTTTTCCACTTAGCAGTACAGCATTGATGGAGAGTAATAAATCAGTTGTTAGTTTCTATTAATGCCACTCGGTCAGACGGTAACTGTTCACTCGGTAACAAATAAAAAATACATTTTGTATCGCTCAAGACTATATACTGTAAAACAGTTTAAAATGTCACAACGCGTTCGTTGTTTTATGCCAGTTTTCTATGTGATTTTTAAAAATAGTATTATGTTTAAATATTTATTTCCATAAAGACTTAGTAATAAGTCACTTACATGAAAATAATTGTAAATAATATTAATAGTTTTTAGGTATAAAGTAGATAATTTTCAATTATATATTAAGATAGTTTTTACTTAAAGTTGTCATATAATTTTAAATCCTTTATGTACGTGGGTAGATTGTTAAAAAGTTGTGCTCCCTCAAAAGTGATACTTTTCTTAGCATAGTTTGAACGTACCTTTGGCAAGACAAGTAAACTTTGGCGACGAAGACTGCGTTTGGTTCTTTGGGACTTTTCAGTGAAGATTATGTTGGTGTGAATATTATTGTCTATTATTTTTCGAATCAAGATGCAAGTACAGTAGGTGTAAAGTTGCTTTATGTTCATTAATTTAGTTTCCTTGAATATGTTCTCTGTAGGTGTTCGATAGGGGTAACGAAACAGTGTCTTGATAACTTTGTTTTGTACTCTTTGTAGCTAAATTTCAATAAGATATATTAAGTGGGACTTCACCAATGAGTTATAAATATTATAGCGCAATTTCTTGGGGATACATTGACTTATTTCTCGAAGTGAACCTATAAAAGAAGAAAGTTTACCCTGGATAAAGTCAATTTGCTTGTTCCAGTTTAGGCAAGAATCCAATCTCAAACCCAAGTATTTTTCGTTTTTTTTTGTTCTAGTGGGATATTGTCTATTGTTAACTGATAATGTGACGGTATACTTCTATTTACAGATTTAAATATGATGTAACACGTTTTTGATATATTTACTGTTAGGAGATTATATTTAAACCACTCAGATAATATGTTTAGATTTTCTTGTGCTTTATGAATAACTTGATGCACATTAGTACCATAGTAAAAAAGGCAAGTATCATCCGCATATAAAGTAATGTGGCCGTGTAGTTTTAAATCGACAATGCTGTTTATATAAATTGAGAATAGGATAGGTCCAAGGATGGATCCTTGGGGAATACCGCACATAACAGGCAAAGCTCCACTTTGTGAATTGTTTATCTTAACTATTTGGAATCTATTTGTGAGATAGGATTTAAGTAGTTTTAGAGCACTGCCCTTAATGCCTATGCTTTCCAACTTTTGTAGAAGAAGTTTGTGACTAACGGTATCAAAGGCTTTTTTTAAGTCCATGAAAACGCCTAGAACAATCTTCTTATTGTCTATATTATCCTTGATTTTTGTTATCAGGTCAATTGTAGCTGCAGTAGTGTTGCTTTTAGGTCTAAATCCGTATTGATGTTGAGTAATATAGTTGAATGACTCTACATATTGGAATAAGCGGCTGTATATAATTTTCTCGAAAATTTTTGACAGAACCGTCAGAACAGAGATGGGCCGATAGTTTCCAGGATCAGTTTTAGATTCCGATTTGTGTATTGGTGTCACCTTAGCCACTTTCATAGTATCCGGAAACTCCCCATCCTCCATTATAGATATTAAAACAATTAGCCAAGTCATGTGAAAGCAGATTTTGAAGACATTTAATTATTTTTGTGTTAATTTTATCTATACCAGTGCTAGAATTTTGGTCGAGATTCTGAATAATTTTGATTATTTCTTCGGATTTGCATGCATCAAATTTTGTAAGTTCATTGTGGTTGATAGCTTGCGCCCCAATTACATAACTATTTGAGTTATCATGATAATGTTAAGGTATATTGTGTGCTAGTTGGGAACCGATTGATGAAAAATATGAGTTAAAAACCTCGCAAATTTCGTCTAAGTCAGTAATTGTTTTGTTATCTATTTCTAATTTTGAAGGAGCACTACATTATTTAATTTTATTACTAGCTAATGAGTTAATAAGTGACCACATTTGCTTGGATTAGTTTTACCATTTGTAAATAATTTGTAGTAGTGATCAAGACAGTCGGGAAGCTCACCTAATAGTAAGTGATACGCCTAACCATGACAGAGCGGCATTAAAGGAGACCAACATCTGGTAGATATTATTCTCCATCAATGCCGCACTGCGCCCGACACCCGAGACAACAGTTGTTACAATGCCCTCATCCCGAAACACAAAAGTGCATAAAACTCCTGTTTCACGGGAAGACTGGCACTGCGGTGGACCTAGACGACTCAGTATCGGGTCTACCACCTAGTACAGATGTTTAATTGGTTGGTATATGTTTTCAGATGTACTCGAACCGCGTGTTGCTAGGTGTGGAGCGCGGAAACGTAGCGCGAGACCTGCAGCGACGGCTCGCTAGAGACCAAGCACGCACGCAACAGGCTAGCCAGACACAGGTTATTACACATTCATCATCATCATCATCAGGTCATTAAACGTCCCCACCGAGGTGCACGATCCTACCCGTAAAGGGTGATTAGGCCTTAGTCGTCCACGCGGGTCCAGTGCGGGTTGGACGACTTCACGCACAACCTTTGAATCTCTTCGCAGGCGGCGCAGGTTTCCTCATGATGTTTTCCTTCACCGTAAGAGCGTCGGATGGCGTACATATACTTTTAGAAAATTCGAAAACACATTGGTGCGTGGCGGGATTTGATCCTCAGCCTCCCGGTAGGAGGCAACAGTCCACACCATTGAGCCACCGACGCTCTTATTTATCACAAATAAATTTTGCTAAATAACAACAAAAGCGCTTCTGTGGTTTTGTTTAGTAAGAAAGAAGCAATATAAAAGATTGTAATTTGAGATTTTTTAAATAAGGATGCATTTTGAATTAATTGATTCTTCTCAGTGGAAATCTACCGTCCGAACCAGTGGTAGCTTATTTGGCATTCATAAGTGTTCTGTAAGGATCTAAACTGAATATAGACTTAATTTTCATTGTACATGTTTATTTGACGACCCATTGATTAGATGTCGGCTACTACACCAAGGGTTCCGGGTCCGATCCCGGGTAGTACAAACATTTGTGTGCATGAACATGTCTGTCTGTATTGCTCTGGGTATTTGTTCTGTATTTTACAGAGAAACCACCAGAGTGTTTACCGCTTTTCACCTTTCAAAGTCTTATTTTGTTGGCAGGTTAGCAGCCCAACTGAGGCGCCAGCTCCAACTTCTGCTTTGGCTCCAAAATCACTCACGGTGAAGAGAAAAGATGGGTCAGTATTTTCTTTTAAATAAAGGTTAGTTAAACCGTTAAGTCACTCAACGGTAAATGAGCTACGTTCAAGGTCTTGGTAATAAAATCAGCAATGATTTTAAATGTTTTGTTTATTGTATTTTTGTATATTTTTGACGTTCATAAGTACTTTTTGAAAGCCTCATTTGAATAAATGGATTTTGACTTTGACTTTGATGTTAACCGTAAGTGAACCAAAGTTACCGACATAGCCCGCCGGATCGGCAAGTTGAAGTGGCAGTGGGCTGGTCACGTATGTGGCAGAACCTCGGGCCGTTGGAGCAGACGAGTTCTGGAGTGGAGACCGCGTCTCGGCAAGCGTAGCGTAGGACGCCCTCCGGCCCGATGGACCGACGACTTGCGAAAGGTCGCTGGTGGAGGCTGGATGTCGAAAGCCGAGGACCGGAATATCTGGCGTAGAATGGGGGAGACCTATGCCAAGAGTACTGCGATAGGTTGATGAGAGAGAGAGAGAAGCCGTGTGGTCCAACCCACTCGTCAAGTGAGAGAACTTTGGTAAAACGCTTCACTTTTATGAAATGGGCCTCAAGTCTTTGGCAAAACGTTTATCTTCCGCGAAATAGGCCTCAAGTCTTTGGTAAAACGCATCACTTTCGTCAAATAGGCATCAAGTTCTGCCGTGGTAATTCATGTGCTCCTTAATTAATGGATTCCTTAAGAAGCGGCTTAGGGATAAAACAGTTATAGGCGAAATAGAAGCAGTGCCTTCAAAAAACCTTAAATTTCGTATAGTACTACTAAACTTAACATAGAAATATGACAACATTGACAACGTTTCACTTTCAGAGAGTAGGCCAAAGTATAATAATCGACTATCAATGGCCGTAAAGGTAAGATTTAATAGGTAGTTTATGCGGTAAAAATTGAATAAATATGTAATAATAGAGTATAAAATGTTTGTTCTCAGGGCTGAGGCGGTCCCCGAGCCTACGCCCGAGCGCTGGCGGGATTCGCTGCGAAGGAACCACAAGGTATACCTTCTTTTTCTTAGCAAAGCCGTCGAAATACATAAAAAATAGACACTGAAAAGGTACGGTGACAGAGTTGGCGGCAGCTGACATTAATCCTTGGACAAGCAGGACACGACATAATGAGAACTATCGTTTGGGCCGCTCTACAAACACAGTCTCAATCGAGATAACCCGAAAATCTCCATTTTGACAAATGGCCCTTACTTCTACCTGTACAAAGCCTATTTAAAGACTCAGATAAACCTGATTGTCTAAAAATAACGACGATCCATGCTTCGGAGGGCACGTTAAGTCCGGTCTCGGTTACAATTTAATGCTAGTCGTTAAAACCCACCAAGACGCAGTTTAAGCCCAGTTTACCCATAGTTATGCTGGGCGGGAAAGCCTGTGTCCTGCAGTGGGCTATTATAGGCTTATGGTGATGACTACATCATATATAATAGTGAGATTGTGACACAAAATTGCCATCTCGATTGTCGGGCGCAGTGCAATATTGACAGCAACGTATCATTACTATTAATAATAGTAAATATTTCTGAATACAATGGACCCTTTGTTTGTACGCACATAATTAATAATAAATTTATTAATTAAATTCACAATAAACAACATAAATGTAATAAGTATTGGTTTTAAGGATTTATTGTGAGCCGATTGTTATCTCAAATAAAATAAATTTTGTAGATACAAATACACACACAACACAAATTAAAAGATTTCTTATATACTTGGGTCGTCTTGTCAGCAAACGCATGAAATGTATATAATAATGTATTATACGAGTAGGAGTATCAATATTCATTGGTTTCCTCCAACACTGTCATGGGCAGTATTACCTACCATTACGTGTTAGTTGTTCATTTGACAAGATAAATATTATTCTCATCACCATCTCATCATCATTACTTACTTATTAAAGTTCTCGCCTAACATCGAAGAGAAGAGGAAGTTACTGAAAACCAGCGCTGACTAGGTGCTTGTCACCTGGGCCAATGACAGCTGAGGTGCTTCCTTTTTGCTAGCATCATTAATTATACATATTGTTATAAACCAAACATTGTATTAATGTAATATTATGAGAGCAATAAACAATGTTTATTTATTTTTATTATAAGTCAACGTGCATGTTATGTCCCGTAGGTGCACTCGGCCCAGACCCGCGCGCCCCCGCCCGCGGTACCGCCCAGGTCAGTTATACTCTCTGTTACATTATACAAGCAACATGAACTTATTTCAAAGTCGGAAATATGTAATGTACTTATTCTCATTAGTTATATATATATAATATATATATTATATATATAGATATCTTATAATATTATATCATCATCATTAGCTCATTAAACGTCCCCACCGAGGGGCACGAGCCTACCCTAATAGGGTGATTAGGCCTTAGTCGTCCACGCGGGCCCAGTGCGGATTGGACGACTTCACACACAACCTACGAATCTCTTCGCAGGCGTGCATGAAGGTTTCCTCACGATGTTTTCCTTCACCGTAAGAGCGTGGATAACGTACATATATTTTTCGAAAATTCGAAAATACATTGGTACGTGTCGGGATTTGAACCTCAGCCCTCCCGGTAGGAAGGCGACAGTCCACACCACTGAGCCACCGACGCTCTATCTCTCTCTCTCTCATTCGACTACTTTATTATTATTTAACTTAAAAGAATGAGACCCCAAAATCAATATTTTTTGATTTTGTATTTTGTAATATCAGTTGGAGTAGCGGCGCGGACGTCGGTGACAATACAGCGGACGGTGGCTCCGGCTCCGGAGGGGGCGGGGACGATAACGCTGCTCCCGCCGTATCACGACTGCGATTAGTGTTTCGACAGCGACAGGTAACACACGCATATTTACACTTATATTATACATAGATATCTACTGATTAACACATTGCCATCTGGTATCAAACTAAATATTTAGCCCGTACTAAGCAACGGCTAGACATACTTATATTATACATATATTATACATAGAAAACACCGAGACCAATATAAAAGGCATGTAACAATTAAACTATATGGGTCGACAAAATCATAAAGAGGAAAGATTGTATATTTTTATAATGAACTAGCTGACCCGACAGACTTCGTCCTGTCAGAAAATAATTTAAATGAACTTTCTATAATAATAGCAATAAAACTCAAATTGATTCTACGTTTTAGTTAGAAAACGTTTGTATGTGAAAAAGAAAAGGGCTATTTTTAGGGTTTTCCCGGCAATTATTTCGATTTTTTCTCGCCGTAAGAACCATCCTTGGACTTCAACGAACATTTAAAATAAAGAATTGGTCAAATTGGTCCAGGCGTTGTTGAGTTATGCGCTTACCAACACATTTTGCGATTAATTTTTATATTATAGATTAAATAAAAAAGTATGTGACGATTGAAAATTATTTTTACCATGGGAAAGCTACATGCATCCTGAGTAACATAGATTGTAATATGAATATTTAAATTAATGAGCAGTGTATGCAATGTGAGTGAGACGATATCACAAAATCAATAAAAAAGTGCCTCCAGAACCAGGATAATCGCCTACATATTAAACGATTCCTACATCCTTAAAACTTTAAGCGATTTGCTGTCATTAACACCATTATTGAATGTAACAAAAATGTTAATTATATATTGTATCTGCGAACACTCATTTTGCATATTCTACGCATAATCTTTGACGACCCACTTGGTGTAATGTTTGAGACGTCGGCTACAACACCAAGTGTTCCGGGTTCGATCCCCGGGTAATACAAACATTTAATAATAATATAAAAAATATCCACTGCCATTGACACAGCGCAATCTAGCCCCAAGTTAAGCGTAAAGCCTGTATTATGGGTACTAAACAACGGAGAAACATACTTATATACATTTTTTTGTAAATACATACATATTATACATAGAAAACACCCAGACCATTACAAACAGACATGCTCATGCACACAAATGTTTGTACTGCCCGGGGATCGAACCCGGAACCTTTGGCGTTGCAGTCGACGTCTCAACCGCAACACCAAATGGGTCGTCAAGACATTTGTGTGCATGGTCGGCATTTGTGTGCATGATTATGTCTGTTTTGTATTGGTCGGGTTGTCTTCTATGTATAAAATGTATATTTACAAAAAAACATATGTATGCTTACCAGTATCAACCCGTAATATAAGCTTCGCACTTAACTAGATAGCGTGAGAGTGTCAGTGGATATTTTTTTATTTATATTTAATCCTTGTGCCCGCCACTGGGAGTGACCTTTCCTCACACTGTGGTGAAACTTTTATTACATTTAGCATCATCCATTATTATGTGACGATGTATAAAATGTGTGCGGTGATGATGACGATGGTTTGTTGTGGTGGGCAGCGCGGCTTGGGCGGCTTGGGCGGGTTGGGGTTGGGCGGGCTGGGCGGGGCGGGCGGCGCGGGCGCGCGGCGCTGTACCCGCACCTGCAGTGCCCGCCCACCTTCCAGCCCGAGACGTACTCGCTCGCGCCGCCCGCCCGCCGCCCGCCGCCCGCCTAGACACCACACGCCCTTCACTTGGGAACCCTCACCGAACACTGGCGAGAGCGTCGAGGACGTCTACCTCGTATACACCACCTAGCGTCTCCGACCGTCTACAGTCTAGCGTGACGAGACAGTCTAGCGTGCCGAGACAACCTAAAATGTCGAGACAGTCTACCGTGCTGACACTGTCTAGCGTGCCGGGATTGTCTAGCATGCCGAGATTGTCTAGCATGCTGAGACAGTCTAGCTTGGCATGACTGCCTAGCGTGCCAAGACAATCTAGCATGCCGACAATGTCTAGCCGCGACAAACTAACCGTGAATCTGTCTATTGTAGCGAGTCTGCACACAACGCGCCTTACAAAGCATATATTCAGGCATTATACTCTGAAATGTAATTAATAGGTGACGCAAAATAACGACACAAGCGTCGTATTAATAGAGGTAGCGTACTAAACAATGGTTGATGTATTAGCTTAACAAGGTAGTTTTGGGCTTGTAATAAAAATGGTGACGTGGGGCATATGTATTATTACAACGACCTTAAAATCTCTATTCAAGCTCAACGTCGAATTTGATTATTTTAACTATGAATGTATTGACAATTGACAACTGTTACTCATTTAGACTTTAATATATTAATAGATAAAACCATTTATAAAAAATGTGAAACCATTTATGATTTAGGTTTATTCGTTTTAATATGGAAAATCGATATATATCTATATAAAATACAAAAATATACATTGATATGAAATTTAATTGAAACCGTTTACGAATTTTATAAGTTTACTCCTTACTTTTTAATTTTTGATGACAAACATAAATCCTATAATGTGCAACGAATACTTTTTTTACATTTAGCACCATCCATTATTATTTAACGATTTATAAAATTTTTGTACGACTACATATTTTTTAACATACGTATGTCTTACTATGTAGTTAGAAAAATTAAATATACAATAGTATACGTTAATACAGAAATTTCGTAATACGAAAGGAATTCGTTGGCATCTTAAACAAAATAGGTGACCACGAAAACGAGTAATCAAGGTACATTAATTACTCCGTTTTGACATATCTCTAATACAAATATTATGATGAAATGCTTTATAACAATATAAATCTTCGTATTAAGTAACGGAAGTCTTATGAAATATATATTAGAGTGCGAAACTGCGTGACTGATGTAACTAAGCTTGTATATTATTATGTACGTATAATATACATACACATGTACATATGTTCATATTATATACATATGCATGTATGTATATACTACATTGCTGTGGTGTGTATATTAATAGAAATAAAACGTAACGTTCGGCTATGATTGACCATTTTGAATTATTCCTAGTAGCCTCTTTTAAACCTGGGATAAATAGTCAAAACTGGGTACAGTAGGGATAAACTGGCACCCGGGTGACATTTAGGAGATGCATTCTCAGTTGCCACCCCCAGGGGAGAGTGTTATAAGAGACTAATGAGAATAATCCGCAATATTAAAATGCTATTTGTCATTTACAAAAATAATAGATTTTTAAGATTCAATAAATTGACTCTTGAAATTAAAAATGACTTAGTATTGCAATATTATGCAATTAGAATGTCGACGTTGGAGCCAAGCTCACTGCTCCGAACTCATGCGTTTGTCTTCCATAATTGTTTTAATTCAATGGAATTTGTAATTATAAACGGTTGTGAGGGATTCATGAACATTTCGCTGTTTGAGATTTGTGTATACGTAGTTAGGAACAAATTGTACGTTAAATGCTTGTAATATTTTTAGACA
Organism: Leucinodes orbonalis; assembly: GCA_019425675.1. Taxonomy (NCBI): domain Eukaryota; kingdom Metazoa; phylum Arthropoda; class Insecta; order Lepidoptera; family Crambidae; genus Leucinodes; species Leucinodes orbonalis. The sequence continues at coordinate 28,943 of PQWD01013719.1, read as the reverse complement.
TTGCTGTATATGATATATACTATTAGTACATTAGCATAAATTTTATGGAAAATATTCATTTAAACAAGTTCGTGAATCAATGATTTCGTGATCGAGGGAAATTCAGAGTTTCGTAAATGAGGCTTTGCTACTAGATCGTTGAAATGAATGTTCACTTATTAATTTTCGAATCCTTACGTGTAGCTTGAAAGGTNCCATCTATATCAAACTAAATATTTAGCCGGTACTAAGCAACGGCTAGACATACTTATATTTATACATAGAAAACACCGAGACCAATATAAAAAGACATGTAACAATTACACCACATGGGTCGACGAAATCATAAAGAGGAATTGTATATTTTTAAATAGAATTAAATAAAAAAGTATATGACGATATAAAATAATTTTTACCATGGGAAAGCTACATGCATCCTGAGGAACATAGATTGTAATATGAATATTTATATTAATGAGCAGGGTATGCAATGTGAGTGAGACGATATCACAGAATCAATAAAAAAGTACCTCCAGAACCAGGAAAATCGCACACATATTAAACGATTCCTACATCCTTAAAACTTTAAGCGATTTACTGTCATTAACACCATTATTAAATGTAACAAAAATGTTAATTATATACTTATCGTATTTGCGAACACTCATTTTGCATATTCTACGCATAATCTTTGACGACCACTTGGTGTAATGTTTGAGACGTCGTACAACACCAAGTGTTCCGGTTCGATCCCCGGTAATAAACATTAATAATAATAATAATAAATATCCACTGCCATTGACACAGCGCCATCTAGCCCCAAGTAAGCGTAAAGCCTGTATTATGGGTACTAACAACGGAGAAAATACTTATATACATTTTTTTGTAATACATACATATTATACATAGAAAACACCCAGACCATTACAAACAGACTGCTCATGACACAAATGTTGTACTGCCCGGGATCGAACCCGGAACTTTTGGCGTTGCAGTCGACGTCTCAACCGCAACACCAAATGGGTCGTCAAGACATTTGTGTGCATGATGATTATGTCTGTTTTGTATTGGTCGGGTTGTCTTCTATGTATAAAATGTATATTTACAAAAAAAACATAAGTATGCTTACCAGTATCTACCCGTAATTTAAGCTTCGCGCTTAACTTGGCATTCTCACGCTATCTATAGCGTGAGAGTGTCAGTGGATATTTTTTTTATTTATATTTAATCCTGTGCCCGCCACTGGGAGTGACCTTTCCTCACACTGTGGTGAAACTTTTATTACATTTAGCATCATCCATTATTATGTGACGATGTATAAAATGTGTGCGGTGATGATGACGATGGCTTGTTGTGGTGGGCAGCGCGGCTTGGGCGGCTTGGGCGGGTTGGGGTTGGGCGGGCTGGGCGGGGCGGGCCGGGCGGGTGGGGCGGGCGGCGGGCGGAGCGCGCTGTACCCGCACTGCAGTGCCCGCCCACCTTCCAGCCCGAGACGTACTCGCTCGCGCGCCCGCCCGCCGCCGCCGCCGCTAGACACCACACGCCCTTCACTTGGGAACCCTCACCGAACACTGGCGAGAGCGTCGAGGACGTCTACCTCGTATACACCACCTAGCGTCTCCGACCGTCTACAGTCTAGCGTGACAAGACAGTCTAGCGTGCCGAGACAATCTAAAATGTCGAGACAATCTAGCGTGTTGACACTGTCTAGCGTGCCGAGACAATCTAAAATGTCGAGACAGTCTACCGTGCTGATACTGCCTAGCGTGCCAAGACAATCTAGCATGCCGACAATGTCTAGCCGCGACAAACTAACCGTGAATCTGTCTATTGTAGCGAGTCTGCACACAACGCGCCTTACAAAGCATATATTCAGGCATTGTACTCTGAAATGTAATTAATAGGTGACGCAAAATAACGACACAAGCGTCGTATTAATAGAGGTAGCGTACTAAACAATGGTTGATGTATTAGCTTCACAAGACACACACAAGGTAGTTTTGGGCTTGTAATAAAAATGGTGACGTGGGGCATATGTATGATTACAACGACCTTAAAATCTCTATTCAAGCTCAACGTCGAATTTGATTATTTTAACTATGAATGTATTGACAATTGACAACTGTTACTCATTTGAACTTTAATATATTAATAGATAAAACCATTTATAAAAAATGATTTATGATTTAGGTTTATTCGTTTTAATATGGAAAATCGATATATATCTATATAAAATACAAAATATACATTGATATGAAATTTAATTGAAACCGTTTACGAATTTTATAAGTTTACTCCTTACTTTTTAATTTTTGATGACAAACATAAATCCTATAATGTGCAACGAAACTTTTTTACATTTAGCACCATCATTATTATTTAACGATTTATAAAACTTTTTGTACGACTACATATTTTTTAACATACGTATGTCTTACTATGTAGTTAGAAAAATTAAATACAATAGTATACGTTAATACAGAAATTTCGTAATACGAAAGGAATTCGTTGGCATCTTAAACAAAATAGGTGACCACGAAAACGAGTAATCAAGGTACATTAATTACTCCGTTTTGACATATCTCTAATACAAATATTATGATGAAATGCTTTATAACAATATAAATCTTCGTATTAAGTAACGGAAGTCTTATGAATATATTAGAGTGCGAAACTGCGTGACTGATGTAACTAAGCTTGTATATTATTATGTTAGTATATATACATACACATGTACATATGTTCATATTATACATATGCATGTATGTATATACTACATTGCTGTGGTGTGTATATTAATAGAAATAAAACGTAACGTTCGGCTATGATTGACCATTTTGAATTATTCCCAGTAGCCTCTTTTAAACCTGGGATAAATAGTCAAAACTGGGTACAGTAGGGATAAACTGGCACCCGGGTGACATTTAGGAGATGCATTCCCAGTTGCCACCCCCAGGGGATAGTGTTATAAGAGACTAATGAGAATAATCCGCAATATTAAAATGCTATTTGTCATTTACAAAAATAATAGATTTTTAAGATTCAATAAATTGACTCTTGAAATTAAAAATGACTTAGTATTGCAATATTATGCAATTAGAATGTCGACGTTGGAGCCAAGCTCACTGCTCCGAACTCATGCGTTTGTCTTCCATAATTGTTTTAATTCAATGGAATTTGTAATTATAAACGGTTGTGAGGGATTCATGAACATTTCGCTGTTTGAGATTTGTGTATACGTAGTTAGGAACAAATTGTACGTTAAATGCTTGTAATATTTTTAGACATTGCTGTATATGATATATACTATTAGTACATTAGCATAAATTTTATGGAAAATATTCATTTAAACAAGTTCGTGAATCAATGATTTCGTGATCGAGGGAAATTCAGAGTTTCGTAAATGAGGCTTTGCTACTAGATCGTTGAAATGAATGTTCACTTATTAAATTTTCGAATCCTTACGTGTAGCTTGAAAGGTAACGCAACATTCACTAGACAGTTATCGTCTTAAATATAAGGCGTCACTCAACATCAGGTGAGCCGTGTACTGCTAACATAAACAAAATAAGTTTGAAATTACTTTATGTGAATGAACTTTTTTCTAGCGTTAGTTCATTTATTTGACCGTCCGTACTAAATGTGCAAGTACGTAGAAACTGTGGTGCTTATCGAGTGTACGATTCAAACTACACACCAAAATGGAAATGCTCAATAAATGTTTTTGCTTGTTAATAAATTGTATATTGGTTACAATGGTATTGATATGGAAGCATGCATATTAATTGAGTACATTTATATACTGAGCGTGTATTGTGAAGTAAACTATTATAAGGGTTTTAATAATTTATTAATCTGTTAGATGACAACGTTTGGTTTTGCTCTATTGCTATTGGTTGTTATTAACGTGACATTGTTTAATGTCATTACTAACATGAAATTGACGAACCAGGATTGGGGTAGGCCTCTCAACAGCCTCTAAATCATATATCGGGTCATATGCGAGATAACTTTCATAATCAAATGAACCGCGATAGTTACAAAAATATTATCAATGTCATACCGATGAAATGTTGTATATTAAACAACATAAGATGATGATTAGTGACGACATGAAATTCTAAACTTTTTATGGCTAAGTGGTAGCTTAGGTTAGCAGATGGGGCTAAAATTATATATCGAGAAAGCAGTGGCGTTATTGTTCTATTGTCTAATAATTAGGTTTTTTTAATTGTTAATAAGTTAGCCACAAGTTGCGTTGTTTAAAAATGTTCAATTAGTAAAAAAACATATTTTTAATATCAATGTTTTCGTATTAGGTCACAAGTTATTATTAAAGACAATGAATTAATAAGTAAACCTAAATTGTTATCGAATACTTTTAAATGTTTTGGCTGTTTCATATTGCAAAGCGTCCAGTATTACGTACAATAAAGTAGATAGGATATGTAATTGTACTTGAACAAGGAAAACGTTGAAATATGTATGGTATAATATGATATGTTATTCTATTTGTATTGTAATTTGGTTCATTTAAACATTTTAACTTACTGTAAATTTAACTATGTATCAACATATTGTATCTTTTTGTCTTAGCCAAAAAATCATTTTTATGATTAAAATTTACTATAACTTTAAATTATTTAAGATTAATGAGAGCTTTTGATGTAATTGTTTGAAGTTTTAATTATAATTGCCTAGTGTGGTTCTGACGTCAGGGTGGCGGTTGTACAAAATATTCAAAATGTCTATCTCTGCACGTTGTTAAACATTTTTTCAATAGTGATACGTAAAAGTACTCAGATAAGTTATTTATATATACCAAACTAAGAAGCATACCAGCCATCCTGACACACACGTATTTCCTATAAATAACATTCGCAATATATTATTGCTCAATAATATTATAATGTCATCGAGATAAATCAAAAGTTCCATGTAAAGTACATGTTATAATAATGTGTGTGTATTAGGTCCAAAATCGCAGTGGTGTTTGATAGGTCAGATGCGATTTTGCTATCAGAATGTTATTTTCCGTACTCGTGTTAGCGTATTTTCAATGTTATTTCTATAAGTTAACTGAAATTGTAATATGCTCAAAACTTGGTTGCTACATTGATAATTATTAAGTTTAAAATGTTTAATGATACGCAGTGTAGTGATGTTGCAGTAGAGTAATGATAATGTAATAGAGGTGCTCTTGGAATCCTTCAGTTAGAACATAGTTATTTTAAACGATACACATGGATTGTATACAAGACCGGCAACACGACTGCTCGATATTGCATAAACTATGTTTAAACCCAACAATATTGTCAAAAAAGGTACAGATGTCACTTTATACCATGTTTTTTGGCAAATAAAGAAATATTCTATTCTATTCTATTTATCATTATTTTTAATGGCACGAAGTAGTAATGTATCAATTTTATTGTTTGATTTCAGCAACAATTGGTAGTGGGTGTATTAAATCATAAAATATCATTGTATCACCATTATATTATAATTTGTGCGCCATATTTTAATATGTTCTTATACTATCTTATATATTTTATAGATATTCAAGTTTATTAAGAACTGCTTTAAGTTCGAAATAAATTTTGACTAACCAGAGGCTAACTGTATTTTAAGTTCTACCAATTACATAGACTGCAACTGCAGCCACTGTACATTTTATTAATGTTAGTTTATGAATATACTGTTTCAATTTGAATTCATCAAATATTTGGAAACTTACACAATGTCAAAACATGTTTATATACACCATGATGATATTACAACAATTTTAAATGTAAAAAAATAACTCAATTTAAAATATACGCCTCATATAAATCACTGGTAATTAGGTTTAAATCATTTTTTTAAAGTAATTTGAATTGAATATTTTAATATCCTAGTACATAAGGATGCGTTTTATTTTGTTAAACTAGTGTAATTGTACGATGATGAACATTAAAACATATTTATACGCCCGGAAGAACTTCCATAGTGTGTATATTGGATAAAAGAATAAATTTTATAACTATATATTTGTTTTATTCGCCCTGCCTGTTAAATAATGGTTATTGAAACACTGTAGAATGTATACTTACCTACATTTTATGATTTTACCAGTATTATTTGAATGATATTTTTTCGTAGATGTAGACGAATGTGTTTGCCTTAAACAAGTTACTCGAAGTTGGTATCTTGAAAAATGAGGCTTTTTAATCATTATATCGAGTTAATAAACATCATCATTCAACAGACCAAACCACTGAAGCGCTTTTTTTTCAAAGCATCAAAACTCATATTTTTAGTTTAGTATTTTAATCGTTTTTATTATATTTTTGTATATTTTTTGACGTTCATAAGTGCTTTTTGTAAGCCTAATTTGAAATAAATGTTTTTTGACTTTGACTTTGATTTGGTCTATATTTTTTATTTATTTCAAGTAACTAGACTCATTACGGAAGAGACACGTGATTGCTAGGTTCTGTTCATGTATATTTTTCATTTATAACAATATTGGAATGTTAGACGTTATCTACCCCTGGTTTGGATTTGATCCTCGATACATAACTTCTGGAATACAATTAGAAATTCCTTCGCTTGATATGAGTCTAGGTGGAAACTGAACGAGTCACTAACGACCGGACGTACCGGATCAGTGCATTGTTGGGTAGGTAGCATTCAAGTAGTCCACCAGTGGACGTATTAAAATAATAAAAAATAAAATAAGATTTATTGCTAAGTAAAAACAACACAAATATTTAAAGTATAACATAAAGAACTAAAAAAAACTTAAGCAAAAGGAACCAATCTCAGCATAAACTAGGCTCGGTAGCCCAGCACTGGTTTTCAGATTGGACCTTACAGTTGGTCGGCCGGTGGGAAATAAGGAAAGAAGGACGACTGAACAAATTTGGATATATAATATATATTTATATATGGATATATAATGGAAATAATTTAGGTAATGATGGAAAAGGAGTGTGGAAAAATCAATGACGTTTGAAGCTTAACACCTCACGTACTACTTAATAACAGAGGGGAGGTTCCATGTTTAGCTTTACGTTTGTACTGTGGTTGTGTTTGCTTCTGCTTCTCTATTAAATAATTACATATTAAAAGTTTGAACTTTCTCGGATGCTTAACCTCCCGCAGTGGCGGTGGCAGGTCATTCCACACTTTGGTCACAGCAAATTTGAAACCTCCTGTATAAATTTGTTCTATGTTTTGGAATAGCAAGGGTTGTCTCTCTGTGGCTTCTAAGGGGTCTTGAGCGATTACTGTTGACCCATTCCAATTTTTCATAGAGATAGCAAGGTTTCCGACTTTCCACAATTTTATGGAGAGTGGTTGCTAAGTGTTGGTGTCTTCTATTACCCATGTATTCGTGGCTGTAGTAGTAGCACCACATAATTATTTTCAAAGGAATTGTAATAAATTTAGTTTAAAGCATATGGGCCTCTTTGCTTCAAGCTATTCAAGTTCACTATCGCCCAATTTACGCTAGCTTTTGATCAGGAGGTTCTAAGCTTTCCCTTACCAGTCTTTACCGGCGAACTTTTCTTTGTAGTCAATATGCCAGTAGACGCCCTAGACGCTCGAGAATTTCTAGAATCACTGCATCGTTTTGGTATTGTCTGTTAAAGTACATTTAAGTAGGTACCTTTCTTTCAACGCAATTGAAATGATTGAGGCTGAGGGACATCTGCATTCGTCGATCGCCCGGTAAAGCTGTAAAGGACTTCTGCGACCAATTGTTTAAAAAAGCAATTAAAATGCACATAACCTATCATTCTGATTGAACCTCAAGTTTAAATCTTTGCTATCAGCGAATCTTTGAAAAGTGACGAATATTATTATTCGGTTATAGAAATGAGGGTCCTTAAGTATTTTATTACTATATAGGAGTGTCCAGGCTCCGCTAGTCGAGCGCCCCAGTCTGCGAGGCTCCAATGAGTCGCAAATGGAAAATTCAAATTAAGCGAAGATGAGCGCCGGCACAAAGAGACGGCGTCGCACTCGCTTAATTCATTATTAGATTAGCTCGACATCGTTTTGGAGTTCCGTGACGAGATGCAATTCTAATGTAGTGCTATTCTATTCTATCTGTGTTTGTAGTCTCATGATAGAAACTAAATTTTGGCGTAAATGTAGCTTGCTCTATTAAAAACAAAATTACATGTCTATGTATGACATTGGATTTTTATTTTGTTTTGAATAATTCATTTAAGAATTAGGGAAAATTGTAAGGTATTTCAATTTTACAAACAGACACTTCTATTTATATGTAATAGATAGTGTATGTAATAGATAATAGATTGAAACGGTTGGACTATAACCTGTGGCGCTAGTCCAGATACTCGCCATGGGTCGTTTGTTGTTTGTCAGTATCTACCTATGCATCCCAAGCGAGATAGTTGGTGAAAGAAGATTCTCGGTTTCCACCTTGGAAGGATTTTAATTTTTTTGGAGTTAGTTGAAGATATTGACTAGGTTGTAGACTGGATACTGAGCCGTCTGGTAGGTACCACTGCAGTTCCAGGTATCGTCCCGTGAAACAGGAGTGTTATTCACTTTTCTGTAGCTAGATAGAGAGCTATAAATTTGACGAAAATAAATGAAACCCACTTACTTTTTCTAGGACATCATTATTCGAATGATGACTTGGCAAAACATCAACCCTTAACAATGGCGAATGTACGGGTTCAAAGGAACTTGTACTGTAGCAAAGTTGTAGTTCAAAGTTCCTATGTTTAATTAAAGGTAAGTAATTCCGGATTATACAACATGTAATGTAGTTATCTACAAGTTTTGTGTTAAATTAAATATGTCGGGATCCGTTCAATGCGCTATTTCGTATAGTACAGGATGTATATAGACAAGGATACAGAAGATTAAGGAGATTGCAATATATGGTATGTTGCTGTCTCTAAAATGATATTACTTAAAATATATTTCTTTTACTTCATCATCATCTTTATTACGACCATAAATTCTAACTTCTGATCTGCCCTAATGATTTCCACGAGAATCTTTCTACCCCATCTTCATCGGTTCATCTGCAACCCCGGTGACAACGCGCATGCACGGAATCCTCAGTTGAAAGCCGACTCGGACTTAGCTGTGAGTTTTTTTTAAGGAGAGTGATGCCGGTAGCGCCTTGTTACTTGTTCCAACCCCCCACAGTCGCGTAATTGGGTGATAGTGACCTGCTTACAGTGGCCCGTCGGAAGTTGGACAGAATTAGAATTTATAGCAATTAACGAGAGAAAACAATTTTATAAAAACCCTATGCAATGACGTAGTGCTCAGGGGCTTGGAGTTAAAGATTTTTCTTTCAATTATTTGAATGTGTTATTATAACAATTATCTATAATAATGATAGCTGTGCCGATAAAACAGATGAACAGATGAATTACCGCACATCAGCCATATTCAGAGATACATAAGTTTAATTATGTTGCTCTGTCAGTAGTCAGCGGCTAAAGCCAATGATGAATATTATTAGCAGCTACTATTATAAAATCGCCATATAAAAAACCTTTAAAACAATAAAATGTATTGTTTTAATAACACGAGAACTGTGTTACAGAATTTTCTAAGGCCCTACAGCATTGTATAATTCAGCCAGGCTTCACACTACACTGTAAATGTTGTAGATTGCTTTGCACAGTGAACTAGAGATGGGTCATCAGATTCGTGCAATGGCCGTGCATGTAGAGCTGTCCAAACAGCAGAGATTTGGGTACACTCATACCCAAAAATTTGTTATATTGTTAACGAGTAATAATTTATGTGAAAGTTTATGTTCGACTAAGGGAGATTTTAGAAAGACATGGCACACATACACACATCAGTATACACGCCATCTCACCTGTAATATATCTCTTTTCAAAAGATACGAATTTGCATTTGATGCATCTATTTTCCAAACTAGCGAGTAAAATGATACGAGAGTATTGTAATAATAATAATAATGACACATTTGTACTCTAGAAATACATTATTAACATGCTTTTTTTAAAATTTAATTGTTACTGACACTATGGACTCACAGCGTTCGAAATAAATGATATTTGTTTTGTTTATTATTTATTTTATGTTTCGTATACGTCACAAATAATATACTAACACTTTTTTGTCCACCTGTACTTGGTCGGTTCATGTGCGGCGGTCGCGGGGGAGCGCCCGACACTCGGAATGCGTGAATAGATAAGTTTCACCCAAATCATTAGAAACCAACTCGTAATACATTTAAGCTGTGTACATCGTGCTCGTGTTTTAATTAATTAGACATTATGTATTACTTTGAAATATAAATATATTGTAATATAATGTATTTTATTCAATAATGTAACATCCACGTTTCAAAATGAGCGTAGTGCTAGAGAGTACCTTTTTCAAAACGACACTTATTTTTTATTTACTGTCATGATACTACACCTCATTGATTTATTTCTAAGCAGTAATAAGACAAGTTTAACTCGTTATTATGGTGCGGCTTCGCGCACGGCCGTGGCTGATTTGAAAACAGTCACTTTATGATATTTTATGCTCCCCTAGTGAATTTTATCATACGGTCACCCAGCGACATTCGAATCCACAACCCCAGAATTATGCAACAATCTCAAACAAGTCAACAACGCACTAGACCACGGAGGTAATCATGTTCGTATAACTTCAGGTTAAAGATTTTTATTGTATCCTAAGAAGTCACCTACCGAATACATAATACCATGTACATAATCACCTACCGTATTATATAGTATTATATACTTCACTTGCTGCACTACATGTTTGTCACTAATATTTGTATCGTATACAACAACTCCGCCGTACCGAGCCCATAAAAAATAGTTTTAAAACATTCCATTAATAGCAATCACAAATACAGTTACCAATTCCTAACGGTAATCAAACTTGAATTTGACGAAGCGTCCATTAAACTGGCATCAAGTGGCGTTGCCAAATAAAGAAGTGTCTACATTTTATCACGACTGAAAGTGTCTCCGAGCCAACAGGGATGTTAGTGGAAATAAACAAATAAAAGACCCATTGACAGAGCGGCGCGTCGCGCCCCGGGGGACGACAGGGGAACGAGCCAAGTTTTTCTATTTTCCCTGCCGCGCCCTCTGTCGGGCCCACCTGTCTTGTCAACGGGAACATTGCGTACCATCATTTATTAAGACTGAAGTGCGTCTGGAGTCTGGGAATCTGGATTATTTATTTGTTGGAACTTTACGGAGTACCATTAAACAATTAGTAATAAACAAGTCAATCTTATCAATTATACTTATTTCGTAGTTAGGTAGGTTCTTTACGTCGGATCAGTCTTGTCAAAAAACATCTACACTATCGATAGGCTATTGATATTCATCATCATCATCATCATCATTTACAACCTAGAAGTCCACTGCTGAACGAAGGCCTCCCTAATGATTTCCACGCGGACCGATCCCTTGCAGTTGACATCCATCTGCTACCTGCCACCTTAACCAGATCATCAGACCATCTGGTTGGGGGTCAGCCTACGCTTCGTTTTCCGTTACGCGGACGCCACTCGAGAACCTTTCCGCCCCATCGGCCATCGGTTCTACGCACTATGTGCCCTGCCCACTGCCACTTCAACTTGCTTATCCTGTGGGCTATGTCGGTCACTCTAGTTCTCCTACGGATATCCGTGTTCCGGATCTTATCGCGTAGGGAAACACCTAACATAGCCCTTTCCATAGCACGTTGAGCAACTTTAAGCCTATTTAAGAGGCCCTTAGTAAGCGACCACGTTTCACTTCCGTATGTAATAACCGGCAACACACACTGGTCAAAGACTTTCGTCTTCAGACACTGAGGTATTTTGGACGAAAAGATCTCCCTTAACTTCCCGAACGCTGCCCATCCTAATTGGATTCGACGCGAAACCTCCTGCTCGAAGTTGGACCTACCCATTTGAACTACTTGTCCCAGGTACACATATTCGTCTACAACTTCGAGTTCAGAACTTCCAACTGATATTGGTATGGGCACAACATGGATATTAGACATGACTTTCGTCTTGTCCATGTTCATTTTAAGACCCACCTGTTGCGAAGCTCTGTTAAGGGTATTGAGCATAGTACCTAAATCCTCCATGGATTCTGCCATGATTACTATATCATCGGCAAATCGAAGATGAGTGATGTACTCGCCATTGACGTTGATGCCAAGTCCTTTCCAATCGAGCAGCTTAAACATATCTTCCAATGCAGCTGTGAACAGTTTCGGAGATATAACGTCTCCCTGTCTCACTCCTCGGTGCAATTGGATAGGTTGTGTAAGCTCTTCATGTACTCGGACTGACATAGTGGCGCTCTCGTACAAACTTCTCAATACTTCGATATAGCGGTAATCGATATGGCACCGTTGGAGGGCTTGAAGCATAGCCCAAGTCTCGATCGAAGACTATTTAGAGATTTATTGATATTACCCTTATTATAAATACTATAGGTAATGTTAATATAAAAATATACGATAATAATCAGTAGCCATAGCATCGGTAGTCACTTTCACAATAAGCTACGATACTATCCATAGTATGTATCAGTAGTTTTTACTATTGCAGGGCTATCGATAGTATCGATACTATTGCTTCTGAGTATTGCCAAAACTATCGTTGCTATCGGTAGGCCTATCGAGGGCATTGCTTTAGCCCAATAATCGATATAATATCAATAGTTGACTATCGAGTGGCAACACTACGACAGATACTTTAAATAAATATCCACTGTCATTCACACAGCGCCATCTAGCCCCAAGTTAAGCGTGAAGCCTGTATTATGGGCACTAAACAACGGATAAACATACTTATAAATAAAAAATAATATAAAAATAAATATCCACTGACATTCACACAGCGCCAACTAGCCCCACGTTAAGCATGAAGTGTATTACGGATAAACATACTTATATTTTTTTTGGAAATACATGCATAGAAAACACCTAGACCATTACAAACAGACATGTTCATGCACACAAATGTTTGTATTGCTCGGGGATCAAACCAGGAACCCTTGATGTTGCAACCGACGTCTCAACCGCAACACCAAATGGGTCGTCGACTACTAAAAATATTTGTGAACTATTTGTATGTAAAATTTAATGAAATCTTACATACAAATAGTATGTAAGATTTAATAATCCAATTTCTTATTATTAGGGGAAAAGTGCACAATGTCCACATATTAGGCTAGAATGATGATAATCTGGATCTGTCATTTTAGTACATTATATTCTTCATTTGGTTTTTGCGAGCGAATATTTAAATAAAGGCTAACGAGTAAACCTAGTATCTGTTATACAAAACATGTTTGCGTTGTCCCATGGCGGGTGCTAATCTGTTTGCCGCGCGATTACAGCCAGTGATCTGGACGCAGCGACTTAAACCCTTATTTGTAGTCGGACAGCTGTTCGCAATTGTTGTGTGGTGTCGGCCGATAACCGGACACTGTAATTGTAGCACTAACTTATACATTAGGTTTTGTCTGCGGCGTCGCACGCTTTTTTTCGGAATGACTTATCGCTGTTGGCCGCAGGTGGCCTTCACAACTTCACCGGACAACTGGCGAGCGCAGATGGCTTTCAGCTCTCAGCTCAGGGTGGCTCTCAGCCCAGATAGATGGCTCTTAGCCCAGGAAAACTGAATTTTACTGTATGCTGCTTTAGTTTTTTTCTTTCATATTATACGTCTTTCCATCGATGTTCAGCTTTCTATTTATAAAACTGCGTAAAGTTCCGTATACATTTTCCCTCTTTTAAGAATTTGGGAGCCTGGATGCAAGTTTTTTTTGTTAGTAACAAAAAGTTCGCATACCAATTTTAAGCTTTCCACATTAAAGTTGTGGAATGCTCCATACAAACTTTTATCCCCTATTTTATGGAAATGAGGAGTTAGAATAAGACAAAAAGTACCCTTTGTCACTCTCCATCTCTTCAACTATCTCCACTAAAAAACACGTCTGCGTTCTACTTTCCGTATTGCTGTGAAAGAGGGACAATTCAATTCAATTCAATTTATTTTCATAAAACAATATACATTGTGTGGAAATGGTCATATAAGATATAGATAAAAAAAAAAATACAATTAAAAATGTCCTATCTTTTATACATTAAATACAATTAATTATTACGTCAATTTCCATTATAATTCTTTATGTCAATAGGTAAGTCGCCAAAGATAGATTTGGTAAACCGGCTATAAACATTTCCTTAGGAGACCGCACAAACAAATACACTTTCACATTTATAATATTAGTATGGATGGTAAGCTATGTGTTTGTGATATGAGATAAATGATTTCCCAGTTTGGTTAGGAACATACCGGCTGAATCACCTCACCGAAAAGAAACTCCCGTGTTTCGGATGGCACATTAAGTGCTAGTCCCGTAAATAGGAATGTTTTGCACTTCTGTGTTTCTGGATGTAGGAACTGTAGCTAGATAAACTGGACAAACAAGACTTAAAACCGTCGTCTTGGGTGACGGGTGCAAGATAGTGTCGAATAAAAATAATGACTACCTACTGTTATTAATATCCTTCAACACTGATATTATTATGGTCAGGCATATCACTTACCACAAGGAGTGTGAGTTGACCGTCCCATTCATTAATAACATAAAAAAACAACATTTCTCATATGATGTTAGTAATTGTTGACATAACATATCAAGGTCCCGAGTGGAAAAGACGGAATCTCCATATTCCAAAAAGTTGTCGGCCCGCGGCGGTGCGTCGTTACCCTTCCGTATAATTTGTAAACCGCCGCCCGCCCCTCGCCCCGCGCCTACCACAAACATCTCCATTTAACCCGCAACTAGCTGCCACACAAATAAGCGGTATAGATACTTTTATTTGTATTTACCCATATTATTTTAATGATACTGAACTAAACTATGCTTCAATGTTGTAAGTAGTTCTTTTGATTGTTCTTAAAACCTAAAAATAAAAACTAGGTTGAGAATCATAATCGGCCCATAACGTATCATTGAAGGGCACAGGCCTTTGCACACAGCAAAGCCATGAGATTGGATCGCAACCCAGACCCGCGGATGGTGGGTGTGAACGACTACAATTCTTAAATTGTAGCCCAAACCAACAGTATTTCATGCCACCTTATGCACGAAACGTAAGCCTACAATGTAACCAAATTGGAAACAATCGCACAAACACATCTCTAGTCTCCCCGTGGGAATCAAAACCCCTCCCTGATTACGCAGATATCTGAAACAAAAACTCATACCATTACACCACGGAAACAGCTACTATTATAAATAAATATCCACTGGCATTCACACAGCGCCATCTAGCCCCAAATTAAGCATTAGCCTGTAATATGGATACTAAACAACGGATAAACATACTTATATATATATATTTTTTAAAACATACATATTATACATAAAACACCCAGACCAAAACAAACAGACATGTTCATGCACAAAATGTTTGTACTGCCTGGGGATCGAACCCAGAACCATTGGTGTAGTAGTTAACTTCTCAGCCATTACACCAAATGGGTTGCCTATGATTTTTATGACCATCAAGTCTTTGTTTAAAGTCAGAATAGTTTTTTAAGTGATCTTGAACAATTTTCATAATATAAACTCCCTGTGGGTCGACCAGACCAGTCGAAAGGCGCGGGTTAAGCAAGGACTAACTTGCAACTCACTTTTGCAACTCGTTATGAGGTCAGCAACACTGATTGTGAGCTTGTGTCGTCTCCAAAGATACCGCTCCGAGACATGTCTCGGATTGCCTTAAATTAAGCTATTTAACTTATGTAATTACTAAAGAAAAAAGCTCTGGGTTGTAGTGTTTACTTGTATGTGTATATTTAAATATTATGTTTTATTTTATTTATTTATTTAAATAATTTAAGGAGCAATAACACACAACAACTTTAAGGTAAAGTCCATCTATATACCGGCTGGGGGTAGAACAATAAATGCTTCATTAAAGTAGTTACATTATTATATTTGTCCTGAAAATTCTCACTACGTTCGTGGGAAGGTTGAGAATCATAATCAGCCTATTAGGTACCACTGAAGACGACAGGCTTTCCCACACATCATAGCCATGGGAAGATTGGGCCTTAACCCAGCGTGGGTCAAATGCGGATTGATGACTTTAAATATATATATATATATATATATAGTAGAGTCGTCCAGGTGTCATTTTTACTCAAGGCTAGTAAAGCATCGTAGCAGAAACCGTAGTATGCATGCAGAGTTCGTAGCTCGTAGCACGGTGCTACGTCGTAACGAGACTACAAATCCGAGTGGCTTTTACAGCGAAATGTTCTATTCGCCTTTTCCTTTGACATTTAGACCTGTCCCGCTTATTAAGGCATGAAAAAGACCGTAAACACTTAACAATTCACGCAATGTGCCTGTGAAGAGTCGCAAAGTTAATCGTGGGTCGACGCGTCTCGAGGCGTCACTATCGCGCGTAAACAGTTTATGCAAAACGGAGAATTGAATAAAGGAGGCGTGGAGAGGGTAGGGATGGCCGCCTTAGTCACACCGTATTTGGCAGGTTGTGAAGCGTGATACGAGACAATTTATTGAAGATCTTCAGACATTAACTGGGTGGAAGACTCGATACTGAGTCCTTCTCCCGATCTAAAGGCTGACAATCGGGTCAGACAACAAATTAGATCAGCAAACTGGATGTTCGCTTAACTTAATAACATCAACGGATTTAAGCCCGTGGTCTCATTTCTATCTGTTCCAGAGAGATAGTATTCCCGTCAAAGCGTTTTTCTTCTATACTTATTTATGCAACTGAAGAAAATAAAATATAAAATACTATCACTATGTAAAAAATAATTTATTAGATAAAAAAAACTTAAAATAAAATAAAAAATAGTTTCTCTTTACAATCTGATATAGGTATATAATGTGTATTGTCATACTTCAGCCTGTGACGGTGTCCACGGGTGCGCGGCGCACCTACATCGCGTATCGTGGGAAACTATTCATGAATTTTACACAATAACATCGTTTTTGTCACCTACTTCAGAGGGCTCTGGATCATACTTGAATCACACACAAAACAGGCAAAAGGCAATAAGGAAATTCACCTTATACAGGACATTCAGGGCGCTCGCCTGATGTTAAGTGATACGCCGAACCACGAGAGAGCGGCATTGAAGGAGAGCACAACAGCCCGTCACCCGAGCCAACAGATGTTGGGTCTCTTATACCCGGTAATTTTACTGGCTACAGTGCCCTCTTCCCGAAACACAAAAGTGCATAACACTCCTGTTTCACGGGACGATATCTGGCACTTCGGTGGTAACTATCTAATGTTTGAAAACATGCGTATTTCACTTACTTTGGCAAAACTAAATCCACGATAGATTGTTAAAGTATATGTAAATATCAAGGATCAAAATATGTAAAAGAGCGTCGGTGGCTCAGTGGTGTGGACTGTCGCCTTCCTACCGGGAGGGCTGAGGTTCAAATCCCGACACGTACCAATGTATTTCGAATTTTCGAAAATATATGTACATTATCCGACGCCCTTACGGTGAAGGAAAACATCGTGAGGAAACCTTCATGCATGCCTGCGAAGAGATTCGAAGGTTGTGTAAGTCGTCCAATCCGCACTGGGCCCGCGTGGACGACTAAGGCCTAATCACCCTATACGGGTAAGCTCGTGCCCCTCGGTGGGGACGTTTAATGAGCTGATGATGATGATGATGAAAATATGTGAATTGTATTAATTTGCGCCTGAGATTACATGTGTGTGTGTTGCCGATTTTAAACAATTTTTGTTCAGTCTGAACATCGCTTTCTTGCCTCTTGTTTCATGTGATTGCATACGCAAATTTTCCAATGTTATGTTTAATTAAAAGTTGGAATTTTAATATTAGGAATATGCAGTATCCAATTATTCTGTTTTCCCAATTGAAATAATAATTTCGAAGATATAGAACATGTTAAGTTTGAAACACGCGTTCTAGTTATATTTATAATGCAAGTTTTAAATGATACGCTTATTTAGGATTCCAGTATAGAATTAAGGAACTTGAACTTATTTGGCATAATCAGAAAAAGGAATAACCGGGTTGTAACAAAAATAAAATTAGGGAAGCCAAATTATTCAAAGGTAATCTGCTTAAGTCAACAGCCAAAGGGCCTTTCGTAGAAACAACAAAAAGTGAGTTAATAGAGCTCTGTCCGGAGGCAGACTTTCCGGATTCATCAATTGTGAACCGAGCTAAGGCCGGGACGGGCAAAAGAATATTTAGATGTTGGAACCCTTCTAAAATTTTACACCGTTTACTTCTAACGATTTTTACTTATTTTGTATTAACTACTACCAAATCAATAAAAAAATATTTATTAAATATCGGTCCATGGAGGGCAAACGTATGTCAAAGAAAAATCTACTCCTATCTTGTTCGGATTATCGTTTTCTACTGAGAAGCATCTAGAAAGCACCTCAGTGGTTATTCTTAATAATATATAATTTGAATAAAATATGTTTGTTAATGTTGCATAATTTACTGTTACCATCACAGATTTCCCAATACAAGAGATGGGGCAAGCCGCGTTTAAAGTGCGACAAATGTAAGCTCAACGAGCATACACTGGCGCCAGTTTACGCTCTGTGAGACGAGTCAAGACGCACGAATATTAGAAGAAATTACCGTTTTTTTTCCAAATGCCATCCTGTGCAATTGTAACATGCCATCATCGCAATGAATCAGTAAATTTACCAAGAAATATAATAACTTTTCACAGGTAAGAACCGAAAAGAAATTGCGACACTGGGACTGCGTATAAACTTGGCGGCTTGTTCAGTCTAATTGTATATTCGGATGTCTGTGTATGTTATAATTATAACAATAAGTATCTGTAGTATGGCTCGGACATTTTTGGTGAACGTGACTTCGCGATTGTGCATCTAATTAGTGTATTTATTATGTAAATGGCAAGCTATTTATTTCATAGGTAGGCAAACAAATCGTCGATTGTTATGACCTTGAGACATCTTTTCCTACAAACAAATATAAAATGTGGTGCGGAAGTATTTAGTATGCGCGAGGCGGTCCAAGATGAGACGCTAATTGCAGCCTCGGCCGGCGCTTAGTTCCGTCGTATGTCGAAACGTTAAGTGGCAACACTTATTACTTTTAGACTGGTAATACAAAAGGAAACTGAAACCAATATTTTTAAAAGTTAAACCCTTCACGAGCCAGCGTCAGACAACATTACAGTTTAATGAACTTAATATCTATCTGACTCATACGATTCATTCCTCTAGGTTTTCAAATTATTTGCGCCATGTTACCGGCTGCAATCATTTTAGCAAAATCGAAAACTAATACAATTATATGAAAAAAAGTTCCAATCTAGACTTTATTCAGTTAAAGTTTCTATGTAATCTAACATTAGTTCAGAATGTAAAAACTTAGTAGGTCCAGAATTGAATGTTCGCCATTAAAATTACCTTCCTTCGAGACTTTTAAAAATAATTTAGACGGAATTGAATTAAGTACGTAACTAACCCGAATATGTGCTTTTACAGCCCGGGCTACATAGCTTAATCCGTCAGAAAAGTAAAAGTAAATATAGTACTGTAGCATCGCCCGCGTCCGCGCCTATTAGCATTTAGATTAAACAAATAAACGGCATCGCTCGTGACCCGAAAGAATTATCCGCCTTATTTATTACCTAATTAATGTATTTATTGCTATTTTAATTGTTACAAACAGCTCGCGGCGCCCGCCATTTAAATAATATATGAACGCGAAAATACTGCTGTCAACGAGTTACGTACTAAATAAGTTTTTATATCGTTTCGTAGAGGAGTTGAATTTTGTTAGTAGAGTTCCTAGCAAGCTGTAATATTAAGATGATCATTTTACATAATAAACTATTTTATATCTTTAGTACGTTACAACACATATAAATGTAGTTTGTGAATGATCGCTGTTGTGATGGCTGGGAGCATTTGGATGAGTTAAGCTCAGGATATCTGATGTTAATCAAGGGTGACTGGTCAATTTACTTTAAGTAACTCCCTACTAAAGGACGGTTGTAAGTCGAATCGAATCCTAGTAGAAACTTAAGAAAAATTAAGCATACTATTCGGAAAAAATCATTAATTATTGAAACCAGGGTAAAGGTTTTATGCTTTATTAATAATTACGCTTGTTTGTGCTGAGTCGTTTGCAAGCACTAGGTGTACTTAGCATATTAAAACAATTTCGAATAACCAACGTACTCGAACAAGGCGCAGCATTATATGAATGATATTACATACCCGGCCAGTACGTGACGCATCGCCTGACCTACATTGCATTTGTTTCTATAAATGTTGCAACTCGTTAAAAAGCTTTTGAAAGAAATGCGGACGCCTTTTGCTTGTAAGAAGCGGATAACTTGATTTTCCGAGAAGTTAAGTAACTCTTCTCTCGCACACATTTCGAATGAAACTTTAAAATGTATTTGAAGAATTATGATTTTTTATAGTCAATAACTGTAAAAAGAAAGGATGAAACGTTAACCAAAAAACAAACTGAACTTAAAATATTTGTCATATAGGCATAAGAGTACAACTGTACTCTCTTCGGCGGTTCGTTCGTTTTCGGCACGGATGTCGTATCTACCTTTATATATACAGAATATCATTGGTTTAATGATAACTCATGTACCATTATCGCAAAGGTCACTATTACGTGTATAATTACAGAAACTAAGGCACCAGGGCGGTCAAGGCACGACCCCTTGCATATTTACGAGGGTGCTTAAGTCGTGAAAGTCTAGAAAGTGGGGGGATTGCGGCGGGGCAGGGTATCTTCGACCTTCGCGGTGGACGGCGCTAAGTGGGTGTAATTGTATGACCGCGGCAGGGGTCGGATACTGCCTGCCTTCAAGTTATGAACTTTTGAGGGTTTGTATTGATTTAGATTTGAAAATGACAAATATTCGATAGACAACCAATATATGTGTAATAGTTGAGATATCGGCTATTACACCAAAGGTTCCGGGTACGATCCCGGGCACTAAAAATATTTGTGTGAATTGGTCTGGGTGTTCCTATGTATAATATGTATTTATTACTTATTTACTTATTGATCTATTTGTATTATGTGCTATTATGTGCGAGGTCAATAAAAGGTTTCTTTCTTTATTAATTAACAAAAACAAAGTATTTATTACACTGACTGCCATGTCGTCATCGGTGACTGAAAAATATTAAAAAATATGGTGTCTGGTTAGCTAAGCTAACCAAGCATTAGCCTGTAAAATGAGTCCTACACAACGGATATACATACCTATATACATTTTTTTGGAAATACATATTATGTACCTATATATCTTTAATATGTATTAAACATAGGAAACAAACATGTAGTGCTCGGGGATCGAACCTTGGTGTAGTAGTTGACGCCGCAACCATTACACCAATTGGGTCGTCACTCGATGAAAATGATACATTTTTTTACATCTAGGCTTTGGTTTGATTGTCTGGTACAGCTGTGAAGGCTATCCGAGGTGTGCGGTTTAAAAGATACTGTTGGTCAAACGTTCACTGGCGTACCGTGCAATTGGCGAATATTTCATTGCTGAACGTTTTTTGGGTGAAAAAGGGTGAAAAATGTTGTGGGTGAACCGTTTATGAACCAAACGATTGTAGGTGAACCATTTCAGACTCAATAAATGAGTGTATTTCATATTTGATAAATCAATTTAACTTGGTTGTATAAATTCTTATCAGCATCCCTCATCATTTTATTAGCTATCATATCTAAGGGGTTGAAGCTTGGGGCCAAATGTCATTCCGAAAAAATCTGACCTTTTGAAGAGACTACGGATAATTATGACTAAGTTTTCTTATTCCCGCTACCGCTTGTGGCTTGCTATGGTCCCTAGCACATGCGATATTAGCATACATGCGTCATTATTGGCGTTAATGCTTTAATTAATGGCCGCCCGCCCTCCCAAGAAATGGCTTAGCGGCTTCCATTGTTATAAACTCTTGGAATCAACATGATTCGCTTGTACTCAAATATAGTAAATAATTGTTTGTATTTAAGTATGATTTGATTCGTTTTTTGTGCCTTAGATTCTAGACTCTAGATTTAAAAAGGTAATATGGCAATGCAAGTAGCGTGTTTGGTTGCTTATTGTATTACGTATTATACTACTAAAATGATATTTTTCGTGTTTTGTAAGGTACATTTGTCGACCTATTTTGTGTCGTGGTCGAGACGTCGGCCATTACACTAAGGGTTCCAGGTTCAAACCCCGGGCAGTACAAACATTTGTGTGCATGAACATGTCTGTTTGTATTGGTTGTTGGTTAAATACAATGCGTCCAAAAGTGAATTGCTTGTCCTTAAAGCTAATAATAAGACAAGTGCACTGTTTTAAATACCTGGGACATTGGTTCACCGAGACGCTCAAGGATGACCTAGACATGGATCGAGAGCGCAGGGCATTGTGTGTTAGGGCAAAAATCACGCTATTTAAAGCTTATTGTCACTCACTTTACACGTGCAGCCTATGGTTAAATTACACCCAAGGAACACAAGGCCCGGCGCACTCAATATAATAATGTGTTCAGGTGTCTGATGGGGCTGCCGCGACACTGCAGTGCGTCAGGTATGCTAGCAAATGCTGAGGTCGATAGTTTTTCAAACATAATTCGAAAGTGTATTGCATCTCTGATCCACCGTGTACGCGGCAGCATCAACAGCCTTCTGCAGACGGTCGCGGCGAGATTGGACGTGGACAGTGTCATTATGCAGCACTGGACCCGCGTTCATATCGCCAAAGATTTACCTTCATTGTACTCCAGAAATATTTTACTTACGTCGTTTTTAAGTTCAGTTGTTACTAACACTATGGACTCACGTTCGAAATGAATGATTTTATTTTATTTTAATTGATCATTTTATTTATTGGTCTGGGTGTATTCTATGTATAATACTTATGTATGTATTAACAAAATAAATATAAGTATGTTTATTCATTATTTAGAATCCATATTACAGACTAATGCTTAGTTTGGGACTAGATTGCGCTGTGTGAATGTCAGAAGATATTTTATTTATTTATTATTTAATAAAAAATACCCGTAGTTTATGTTTATAAATAGGAATAAACAAAAGTTGGAGTTACGCGCAAGAGATAAGCGCGAGGGCCGACCGCGAGCGTCCATCTTATGGCTCGGCCATTACACTAACTCAGCCGAAACTCCTGCCCGGTATATCCTGGAAAGCGGATGTTTTGTCACACAAGGTGTTTTGGTACTGAGGACCGGTGTATATTCCAATCAAATCTATACATATAAATAAAATTGCAGTGTCTGCTTGTTATATTGTAATAACCATGTTTTACTACATGCACGTATATTCACTACATATACATATTTTTAACATAAATGTTACATGTTTCCTCTCACCTAGTCCTCATATTGTGTGCCCAACAGGGCCCATTACACTGGTATCACTTTTTATTTATTTTTTCATAGGAGGACCAACAGCAACGAAACACAAAAATATACTCATATAACAACAGGTAGCCAATTAGGTAATTTGACCTATGTCAAATCAAATAAAAATTGTATAGAAAAGAACACCCGAATGCGACAACATTATTATGTAACATCTCTTATGTACATAATGGTTTGGCAATGAATGATTGAGTATTTAATTTCAAGTTGACGAATATCTGTCTGTTTGTTCCTGTTTATCTCTGAAATGGCCGGACCGATTTAACAAGACTAATTGATAGCTGGTGTAATAAGGAGTTACTAAGGCTATTTTCACTGTAGACAAAATATTTTATTTTAGAATAATAAAGTGCATGTAAACAGCTAACTTCATACTAAATTTTATTACTCCAATTATTGGAGATAACAAACCTATTACAGGCGACAGTTCACCCCTTACTACCATGCGAATTATTTTATTATTGCAAACTTTTTAGAAAAATAAACCAAAGCTTTATTCGCTGATACATCGTTATATGCCTAGAGCAGATAATTTTCAAATCAAATATTATTTATTTCATTTAAAACCAATAAATGTACATGACAAGCTCAAATTTAACATAGGTCGACATAATTTACATTGCCTGAACTAGGTAAACCTTTTTCAGGCGACTCGCATATAATATAAGGTCTGAAATATTTATATCTCTAAAGTAATACAGTAAGAAGTAAGTAAGTAGTTTAATCTCTCTCAAATTTCCAACAGATTTTTTTGTTATAAACTTCTTTTTTCTTACTTTGTAATGTTTTAAGTAACATTAGCTTAGCAGTATCTTAATGTGAAACTGGGAACCTTTTTTGCCACCTTTTGATTTTAATTCAAATATTGGAATTAGCTTTTAAGTCACGTCTTTGGGTTGGGGAAAGTTAAATGCAATTAGTGTATGGCGTGATCTTTTTTAGGAGAAAATGCCACAGGATAGTAATTTGCTTTTAAAAGTTTTTCAAAGGGTCAAGTCATTGAATTTATCATACCTTGAAGCATGGAAAAAGTTTTTATACATCAAGGGTTCATTTTACCTAGGACTATCGACCACCATCGCCGCGGCTTTGTTTAAAAGTAGCTTGCGTTGCAGTCAGTGCAGTAAAGTTGGAGTGCACAATCTTGGATATTGGGGACTAAACGATCTCTGCTTGTGCCGTGATATAGTTTCTCTCTCTTCTCTTCAACCTATCTCCACTGCTGGACATCGTTCCCCCCATTTTGCGCCAGATATTCGGTCCTTCACTTTCTCATACAGCTTCCACCAGACCACCAGCCTCCCTCTCGAAGTTATGCCGGCGAAGTTGGATGGTTTGGCCCAGGTAGATATACTCCTGCACAACCTCGAGACGGATGTCATCGACGCATATCGGTTGTGGTATGACACGATTGTTGAACATGACTTTCGTCTTGTCCAAATTCATGCCAAGCCCAACTCGTCAGGAAGATTCATTAAGGCTGCTCAGCATGCTTAAAGGACTTAGTTTAAAGGCAGCAAAATAGCTCATGAACATTTATTAGTAAGGCTATTCAGTGTGGTTATCCAGATAGCCTTTAGGCACAGTGCCTCGATGCTTCGGCAATTATTATATTATTTCTCGTAATTAAGGATGTTTTTCTTAGATCGTATACTTGCTATAGGCGTTGTTGGTTAATTGGTGCGGACTGGTGCCTTCCGATTTGGAGGGTGCTGGTTCAAATCCCGCCACGAAAAAATGTGCACACCTGCAAAGATTTTCAAAGGTTGTGCATGACGTCAGCCAATTTGCACTGGGCCCGCGTAGACAACTAAGGCCCTTTACGAGTAGGTTCGTGCCCCTCGGTGGGGACGTATTTTTAAGCTGATGATGATACTTGCTCTGTCCAAGTTTCAACTATAGAAAAGTTTAGTTATTGCACAAACAAACACGTGCAACTGAAGACTATTCCCAAGAATAATAAAGAAAATACTGTTAATACTCAAAAAGCTCCTACCCGTGCTTGAAGGCGTAGTAACGTTAACTATATTACCGAACGAGTAAGTTTAGCGTCACATAAAACTGAATAAAGACGGTCGTCGCGAGCCAGTGATAAATTCACTGCAATTTATCCAATGCTGGGCGACATTCGTTGGCGGGACAGCCTCTGATGCAGCCTTATGTACCAGCATAAACAGGGTCACTTATCTACTCTTAACTTAGACATACGGGGAGAGTTTTGTGGAAATTATTTATATCTGCTTCTTGTTTATATTACCTTCTTTAAGGTGTTTAGATTGACGAACAATCGGAAAATTTGTTAAGGCTTGAATTAGGAAAACGGACACTAGGATATCCTGGTTAGTTTCTGCTGGCTTATGTTTTAAAGACCGCTCTATTGCAAATAAAACTGAAGGTTTGATGTGTCCTCCGAAGTTTGTAATCTATCTTTTTAAGATAATCAGGCCTGTAATTTTCTAATTGAATTAGAAAAAATCACAAATTGTATTTGATACGAATAAGTGCAAAGATGAATTTTAGTGACTTAGCGTTATGCACTTGTTACGATAGTCAGAAATTTATTCAATTTTGTCAAAATGACATGAAAATTTATTCATAATTATAAGTTCCTTATTATTATTTTCGAAACAGAACCGGATTATCGCGACCTATTGCTAAATATGCCGGTTTTATTTACACAGAACACACTTAAAATTTTATGAAAGTCAAAAGAACGTCAGGTTATTAATTAAAAATTCATTAAAAGCAATCTGCAGTGTAACTGCCAATAAATCCGCATCCCGCGTCCCACCTTGTGAACACGGCGCGTATGAAACTTTTTTCTTTTCACGGCGTCCATTTATTACGCCGGGAGACGAGTGGTGCCGGGCGCGCGGCCATTACTTGTTACATCGGCACATTTAACCAACGTGATGCTACGCAAAATGAAACTTTCTGCCATGCACATCAGGGTGAATGAGTCTGCAATTTTAAATTTTGAATTACAACTGATTGGTTGAAAATGCATGTAGATAAGTCATTTGATTTTGGACTGTAAGTTAAGGGTAAAAGGGTAGGTTTGCCTGTGTCCCAGGTGGGCAGATGCGTGAATGTGTGGTTTAATTAAACGAGCCGCGTCGCTTGTGCGAACTTTTGATTTGCGCCACTTGAGCTTTGCTCGTTGCAATGAATTTTTATTTGAGTAATACCACGTGTACATTGGTATAAAAAATATAATTTTAAAACCATTGGACACATACACTTTTCAACGCTGAAATTATAAGAAACATTAAGTGTGACTGTACATACATTGACATGGAAAATATTTAATATTTCATACCTAAATTAGCGTCAAATTTTGTTACCGCCAATATTCCTCTGTTGACTTTTTAGGCTTAGATAGAAATATGAATTATGACAGAAAAATGGGTAACAGTGGGGTTAAGCAAATTACTTTAAGATAATTTGTCTTTTTTTAATTTTTCAATGTCGATGCAGCCGTCAGACCTAACTCTGTTTTTTATCATGTAGATAAGTATCCTCCAATATTTGTCATAAAGAAAAAGTGTATCTACGTCAATACTATATTTTTGTTACGAATAATGATGTCTTTCATGATATTTACTACGCTAATGAAACGGCTACGGTGCAATTTGCTACAAGTATGTCCAGGACCTATGGACAACCGACCTCGCAAGGCTACGAGGTGCTATAGCTCGAGCCTTTTAAAAGCCTTAAAGTTTCAAAGATGGATTCAATCTGATTTAACATTTCTTTAATGTTTGAATATATTTGAACATCTCTTCAACCTATTGCAGTCCACTGCTGGATATAGGTCTCCCATTTGGGCGCCTTCCATATGGATATGGAACCGGTGTTATTGTTTATAACAGGAGTGCAAAGTGACAGTTTAGTTCAAAATACTTAAATTTTTTGAAGTTTGTATAACAAAATTGTTGCTTGTAGTGTCCACGCATAGTTTAGTGAAATCTCAGTGTGGATGCCCCCCGAACATGTGACATAAAAGAATTAAACCAGTATCCTAAAAGCATAGATAGATTGATGATTTTTTAAAAACGCTTGATAACGGTAGAATGCTCTATTACGATCGAAACGTTCCCATAGCAAATCCAGTAAAATATCGCAAATGGGTCCGTCATTGAATCTGGCAAATGGACGTTCTGACAATAGCGCTGAATATTTAATGAATGAAAACTCCATATAAATGGGTGTTTTACAAAATTCCTATTACAATTAATCAATTGGTTTTTTAATATTTATTTAAAAACTTATGTAATAAAACATCAAGACATCAAACCTAAAACAAGATATCTATCTCGGCATAAGTGGAACAACGTGTATTACCTACCAGTAAGATAAGTTTTAGATAAGTTAAACAGATGACAGCAACGTATTCAAAGGATAACACGAAGCATAACTCGATAACAGTGTTAGCGACGTTTAATTTTCTTTAGGCAAACAATCGCGTGGTGTTTGGTCTGCGCCAGCCCCCAGCCAACAGATGGCTTTAAGTAAACCATTGGAACATGGGAAAACCATAATATAATAACTTTAAATAATCTATAATTTACTTCAACTTGAATTGGGCATACTTGTACGGCTTCACTCGTACGTTTTTTGCCTATAAGCATTTTTACGCACGGTGATTAATTTAGGTCAGCATCAAAGGCAAGTACGGTCCACCGATCGCATCGGCCTGACCTCATTAAACGATCATCATGTTATATTTAAGTTTTAATTATCCAATATATTCATATTTAATTTCTCTATCAATTCTATCATTTCTCATCAACTACTTTGAAAAGGTTGACTTACCCTACATCTTTTGGTCTTCGCAAGGGCCCTCGGGGAGTGATTTTTCAGTGAAACGTGACAACCTAAAAACGTGACTCTGTGCTTACTTGTTGAAGGTTGAACTGACGCTGAAAGTTTATCGGTAAGCATTATCAGGAAGAGACGAAGAGAGGCATGGGATCGTGGAGTTACCACTTAACGGGCGGGTCGCCAGATAAAATCATATCCAGTAAGGCCGGGTAAATCAATTTAATTTTTATTTCACTACTACTTATATAAGATAACAGCATGGGAAGATTTTCTTCAGACTAAAAGAACAGCTTGCCTCTGTCTAGAAAAGTGGTTCCAACAAACTTTAAAAAGACTGGGTTTCTGAGCGAAAACCTAGTCTTATATTAACAAAGAATTGAAAATACTTTAGATACCTTACTGGAATGAAAATCCAAAATAATCAAATCAAGCTGTGGTGGGGGGTTGGGGATAAACTCACCAATATTTCTTATTTCCCAATCGATTTGAATCATAAGGGATAGGTACTCCAAACATTAAGAGCCAATCCAAACAATTACTAGCGAGGGATGATAGCACAGCAGGGCCTCCTTCCTCTGCTCAAGCCAGCTACAACCATGGGCCTGCCCGAGTTTTATCAACCTCGAGCTTGGCATTCTTCCCGA
>PQWD01013717.1:0-54663 GCA_019425675.1 Leucinodes orbonalis | reverse complement strand
AAATGGCGGATTGCGCTTTTTTCATGAAAAACCAGAAATCAGAACTTAACTTTTTTTTTCTTTATTTGTTAAAAGCATAATTGAAAGTTTGTGAAATAATAATGAATTATTAAAATTAATAACTACCTTCGTGTCTAGTGATACAGAGTTTGGTTTAGATCAAAGCGTTAGATCGTAAGTTCAAATCCCACGGGAACTGACACTTTGTCTGATTTTATCTAGTTTGGTTAGCAAATTGCAGGCTGAATCATCTGAAAGTCAGAAAATAAAGATGATTCCGTGCTTTGGACGACACGTTAAGCCGTATTCGATTCCGGTTACTATCTAAGGATGGTTGTCGTTATCACCTACCAATCCACTTGCGGAATGTTTTTTACCCTTTGTAGTAAAAAAAATCCAGTCCTTGGAGTTCCCGCATTGAAGATGATCTTTGGTATATTACTCTTTCTTTTAACTATGGAAACTGCAAGGACTGTACATTTATTCATTTTTTTGATGGCCAAAAGCCGAATTGTGGCAGTTGTGATAAAAAATGACGCCCAAAAATCTGTTTTTTTCGATAACTGAAAAATATCCGAAGAATTTTCAAAATTCCAACATCACACGATCCGCCATTAAATTCTGTATATCAAGATACTAAACAGTCCTGGCTAACTTGCATATTTCGTTGATGATTGGACATATGTACCGCGCACACTAGAACTCCAATAAACTGCGCTCCTGAAGGCACTAAAAACGCATAGTAATTATAGTCAGATTTTCAAAATTCTGATGTCTTTCGATGCGTAATATTCATACCTCGAGGGCATGTTTTGTTTATTTTGATATATCATCATCATCAGCTCATTAGACGTCCCCACCGAGGGGCACGAGCCTACCCGTATAGGGTGATTAGGCCTTAGTCATCCACGCGGGCCCAGTGCGTGTTGGACGACTTCACACACAACCTTCGAATCTCTTCACAGGCGTGCGCAGGTTTCCTCACGATGTTTTCCTTCACCGTAAGAGCGTCGGATAACGTACATATATTTTTATCGAAAATTCGAAAATACATTGGTACGTGTCGGGATTTGAACCTCAGCCCTCCCGGTAGGAAGGTGACAATCTACACCACTGAGCCACCGACGCTCTTTATTTTGATATATGGCCGAGTTGTATTAGTTTTAATGAAAAATGCCCCCCAAAAATCTTTGTTATTTCATTTTGGAAAAAAGTATATGACTAATTTTCAAAATTTTTACACTAAACAAATTAGAAAAGAAAAGCCATTATATTCTGAATCTCACGATACTAAATTGTCCTGGCTAACTTGCATATTTTCTCTGAAAATTATAATTATAATATTGCAAAATTGACGCAAACCCTAAAAAATTAAGTATATACATCTTCAATGTGAAATAAATCACTAATTTGAAAAGGTACGTAAAAGGTACGGTCTAATCTGAGGTACGGTCGTGGTACGGTTGTGTCATGAAAAGTACGGAAACCGTACTTTTTGGTACGGACTGGCAACGCTGGACGCACACAAAACCACAGGTTAGGTTAGGAGTGGTAAAAAAATATCGATGCTAGTATCGAGGTTACAAAAATATCGATATATGTACACGATACATCGGTTAAACTCTCGGAGGAACTAGACGTTAAACTCGATAATATCGAAATCGAAAGGTCTGATATCGTTTATTATAACGATATATTTCATCCGATATGTCGCGGGGAATCAAAGTCATATTTCGTTTCTGGTATTTTACAATTAATGATTTACTGACTCTTTTTTACATTAAATTTGGTAGAACAGAGTGATTTCTGTATAAATAATCGGTCACTATCGAAAGACTAACTCTTTCGAAAGTGATTTAAAGATAAATTTTATCAGACACTAGCTTTTGCCCGTGGCTTCAGCCTAGTGTAATGAAGACTAGGCCCTTTTCCACATACAAAATGGGCATTTCCCTTAGAGATATAGATAAAAATATTAAGGGAATTTCAATAGTTGATTTATTTGCCATCGATGGTTTATTTTATTCTTGAATTACCTATTCAATCTCAACTAATATTTTAAAGGCGAAGTGAATTTATAGGTTTCTTTTAGTTCAGAAGTGTAGTGTAGTGTTCAGAAGTACCAGCTTCTTTCATTTGACTGTATTCAAAGACGAGCTGCTCGAATCGTCAACGATCCGAATATTTCCGATCGGCTCGATCATTTAGGCTTGCGTAGAGATGTGGCATCACTTTGCATCTTCTGTCGCGTATATTACGGGGAGTGTTCGGAGGAATTGTTCAGACTCATTCCAGATGCAACATTCAACCACCGTACTTCGAGGCAAAACTCTAAATTTCATCCTCACCACCTAGATAAATGGAAGTATTAGATAGTACGTTTTTGTCGTAATTTATTACCTCGGACGACAAAACTGTGACATCAGCTACCGTCTGACTTATTCCCAGAGCAAAACGACCTGGCGTCCTTCAAGAAGAGAGCGTATTCCACTTAAAGCCAGCAACGCATTTCTTTGCCCTTTGGTATTGCAAGTGTACATGGCGACGGCGTCATTTACCATCAGATTAGCCGCTGCTCGCTGCGCCTGCTCGCTATAACATAAAAATATATACCTACAAATTCACTAATACAATATTGATAATGCTACAGAAACGGATATTGGATCTTACATGGCTGAAGCCATGGGTAACAGCTAGTTTCAAATAGAAATACTAACGATATATCGATATATTATATCGATGAATTTTTTTAATGGTAATGCTTTATTAGTTTGTAAATAATGCAGAAAATATATATAAATAAGCTTGAAACAAAAATATGTAATAACGAATAATCGTCATATAACATAAATATCACATTTCTAACAAGGCATCGTGACAACGTCGTCGTCCCTTGCCACAAGCCCCAAGCTATAAAAATCTACTAATGTCAAATTGATAGGTTTTTGATGCGGCGGTGTGGCTTGTTGAGTATATGAATAGCTTTATCATTGGCGCGAAAGTTACTCTATACTTTATTAGTTTGTTAAATACTCACTTAACATGGCTGGGGTAAAATCCTTAGCAGTAAGGGCATAAGAAGCTTCGGCCCCGATGAAGTGGATGAACAAGGATCGTGTTCGAAAAACCTCTAACATTGATTTTAGGCCAAAATGGTTGTGGTAAAACAACCATCATTGAGTGTTTACTTATGCTATTACGGGCAGATGCCTCCTGGAAGTCGTAATGAATGCTTTGTCCACGATGCAAAAGTTAACAGAACTAATGAAGTCTTAGGGCAAGTAAAATTGAAGGTATGCAAATTACTGCAAGCTTGTCTTACTCCTATTTTTTTTTGCATATACGTAATACTTGTTATTAGGTATTATCACACTTGTAACATATTCCCAATTCTCACAGATGTAAATTTTATCAATCAGTTATATGAATTATTAGCTGTGTATAAAAGTAAGACATGAAATGATTTGTTGATTTCTTCAAATACTTTAGTATGCATAAGCGCTTTCCAGAATACATGGTATTACTTTAATTAATTAAATAAGAAAAAAGATGTACTACTGCAGTCAAAACCCTCTACTGCTGAACTTTTACACCTCCACAATTCAAATTACTTGTGTTATTGAAAAGTATCAAAAAGCAAATGAATAAAATCAAAAATTACAGATTGTAAATGCTAAGGATAAGCAACTGGAAGTAGCAAGATCCATGCGTGTAACAGCTTTGGCAAAGAAAAAGACAAAATTTCAAACCTTGGACTCATTTTTGTCCGTTATTGATGAAACAGGCACGACAAAGGATATTTCTTCACGATGTGCAGATTTAGATTCAGTCATGTTTGATGAATTGGGTATGTATCGATCACAAAAAAAATGGTCAAGATATTTGTATAAATGGTCATGCATAGCATGGGTGGATAGTCACAAAACATAACTGATGAATCTATTGTCTATTCGACTGCTACGTTTGAGCTGTTAAAGAAACTGCTTTATTTCTGTTAAAGGTGTGTCAAAAGCTATTTTGAATTCTGTAATATTTTGCCATCAAGAAGATTCTAGTTGGCCTCTAGATGAAGGTAAAAAAGTTAAAGAAAGATTTGATGAGATCTTTGATGCTGATAAATATAACAATTGTTTTGAACGCCTCAAGAAGATACGTAAAGAATACACACAGAATTTAAAAACTTGGTAAGATATATTGCATTCATATAGGAATGAAATGTATACTTTTTTTTAAAACATTATTATTGTAAAAAGTTGTATTTATTTAGAACAAGAAGTGGATTTCTTAACTGAAAAAAAGAAGATCTGATAAGAAAAAGCTGGAAGTTGTTAATACTGAAACTCGTATATCAGAAACTGAATTGAAAGTGGCAGAAATGGCACAGGAATTGAAACCAATAACTGAGAAATTGAATGCAATTACTACTCTTGAAAAAATATAGTTGCCTTTGAGACCAAGAAAGAAAAAATAAGACAAGGTAATAAACAGTACTGCCTTAAGATTTGATGTTTAAAATGTCAGCTCTACCCACAATAGCCTAACCTAGGTTCAAAATCCACTCTGGTAGGCTAGTGTGAAGCCCTAAAAGCCACCTGCCAGTAGTTATAAATTATATTTATAGTCTAATTTATGAACACACTAGCTTTTGACTGCAGCTTCCCATGCATTATATTCAGGCTAACATTGTATTGATCAGGATATTATTTTAATATGTTAATATAGACAATGTTATATTTATGTATTACATAGATAGCTTCTCACTTTAAAAAATGCCAACATTCCTTACTTCACTCTCTCTTTCAAGGGGTGTTCAAATTACCAGAAGAAAAATATGCGTGATTATTGTTTGTAATAAAATTCTGCATACCAGTTTTTAGGTTCTCTATTGATAAGTTGCAGAATGCTCCATACGAACTTCCAGCCCCATTTCAGGAAGGTTGGGGGTTTAAAAGATATAAAATGTAGCCTATGTCAGTCTTCATCTTACAAAAAATCACACCATTTTGTTGCTTTGATTTGCCATTAAACATGGACAAACAGACACTTATTCAAATTTATAATACTAGTATGGATATATATATCTTTCAACCTATCGCAGTTCACTGCTGGACATAGGTCTCCCCCATTTTGTATCAGATATCCCGGTCCTCCGCTTTCCTCATCCAGCCTCCGCCAGCGACCTTTCGCAAGTCGTTGGCCCATCGGGCCGGAGGTGTCCCACACTCCGCTTGCCAAGACGCGGGCTCCACTCCAGAATTTGTCTGATCCAACGGCCATCGGATCTGCGATTTAGTATAGATATATGTATAAATATTATTTTTTATTAAAATTAATTGAATTGCATTGCAGATTGGAACATTCTCGTACACAAGAGGAAGAATTAAAGAAAGCTATCAAAACTCTTTTTGAGGGTACTACTGCCGAATTGCAAGAAAATATAAGTAAGTACTATTCAGTCAATATCATAACTTATTACAGACTGAATTACTCCAAAACTTTTAGTCATAACGTTTTTAATGTTTTTAAGGTAACTATGGATCTACTGCTAAGGCAAAACAGAAGGAACTTGCTGATTCATACAAAAAAATTAATGGATTCAATAAAGAAGAAGAGAAATTGCTAATGAAAACATCTAATGAGATGAAGTACAGCAAGCTCATACTTCTTGAAAGTCAAAATCAAGAAAAAATTGATAAAAAAACAAAATGATTGTCGAAACAGCACAGTTAGCTGAAATTGCAGATATTACTGAGATTGAAACTACTGAGGAAGCAGAAGCAGCATTTGCAAAAATAACAGAAAAGCTAAATAATTTGAAAAAAGATCTTGATGAACATAAGAAAATTGCTGAAGCTGAAGAAAAAAAACTACAAGCTATTGTTGATGAGAGCAAAGATGCTCTTTCGCGCCATAAACAAAAATTGCTAATAAGCAATCCGAAATTCAGAAAATAAAAAGGAAATTACAAAAGTTGATAAAGAAATAAATGACGCTAATGAGACCAAAATAAAGCTAGAAAACTTGGAAAAGAAATTGGAAGCTGCAGAAGAGAATTTAAACAACATGAGAATGAATTGAATACTGGAATGTCAACAAGAGATTAATGAAGATGAAAAAGTTTTGGAAACACATGAAAATGAACTCGAACAACTTACTGAAAAGATAACAACTCCAAAACCAAAGTGCTAAACAAAGAGAAAGATCTGGTTGAAGAGTCACTAAAACAGAAAGAGAAACAAGTATCAGTTTTAAAGAACAAACACAGATCGGCTCTCATTGAAATTTTAGGGAGTATGCCTGAAAACAATTATGCGGTAGCAGTCAATAAGTTCGAATGCGAAATACGTGCAGAAGTTGATAATATGAAAAAGAAACAAAAAGAGAAAACTATCGAACAAACAACTCTACAAACTGAGCGAAAACACATTAGAGAAATGCTCAATGAAAAACGCAGTGAACTGACTAAAGCTGAAGATAAATGTATAAAGCATGTGGTACTCAATCATATGAAACCACATTGTCTAAAATAACTGCAACTGTCGAGAAATTACAGGTACCCATTTAATTGTTTAACAACATGTTTTATAATGTGGAAAAAACTGACATATTTTACTTTTATTGTGTTTGAAATATTCAAAACCTGGCATTACGTAATTTGATTCTCTTCTTTCAGGGAACAAAATATTTTACAATCATCTATGTTTATTATTGCTAAATATAAAACGCATTGAAAGATAATAGCTGCTGTCCTTTGTGCAGCCGAGGTTTTGATAACGATTCTGAGGTAAGCTATAGGTACTATACATTTTTATTAAGAAATTATGCAATTAATGTAAAATATGGTGCTTTAATTATAAACTGAGTATAATAATGATTTTAGGTGGAGGACTTGATAACTCAATTAACAACTCAAGTTATGAATGTACCTGCAAAACTCGAGAAGGTCACAGAAGAATTACAAAAATCTTCCGCCAAGAAAGATGAACTATTGAGTATGAAATCCTTGAATGAAAAATTATTACATTAAAGGAAAAGATATTCCACAATTAGAGCAACGTTTAAATGATATGGAAAAGGTAAGTGTCTTTTTGGGTTGTTTTATATTACGTACTAGATGTGCCCCGTGGTGTTATTCGCGGTATCAGATATTCTCCCGTAAAACGTAGCCTATGTATTTATCCAGGGTGTAAGCTAACTATAAAAATCGCTTCGTAAGTCGCACGACGTAAGCTGCGCGCCTCGCGGTACAACACTTTATTTTTCCTTATTACATAACCTTTTTTTTTTTTTTTTTTTTTTTAGAGGAGAATCCTACATTGGATACTGGCCACTCTGGGGAGAGACGGCGCAGTTATGTCGGACTCCTACCGACTAAACTCCCCTATTTTCTATGCGCCTCGTCTTAGCGCTGACTGTGGGTACGCGCTGAGCGCAATCAACCGTCCAGTCAGTTGACGATGTCCGCGCGGTTGACACGGAACCACCTTACCTTATTTGGAGGGAATTACCTTCAGTTGGGTGGGGAAGTCCATAAACCCATGGACCATCCCCTATTTCACAAGGGCTTGAGTGGTGAGTGATAGCGGACGCCCCTTAGTCCGAAATCCACAGCTCTCGCTAGGGCGGCTGCAACTGATGCCATTGCCGTCTCCTCCGCCCTATCCTCCGTCGTCTGCTTGCACTAGCAAGCGGGTCGTTCTCTCTTGCACGTTCCGCCTCCTCCTTTCGCAGCATAACTTGCTCGCAGAAGGAGGCAACAGCCTTCCAGTTCCTCTTATTGGATGCCATAGCTTTTATGACAGCCGGTAGCGTGAGGTTATTTCCAATAACTGTCACTAGAACACTTCGTTGTTCCGACCAGGCAGGACATGCTTCTAGTGTATGAGCTGCCGTGTCTTCAGCATTTCCACACTCGTGACACTTTGGGTCTTCTTCTCGTCTGGCTACTTTATAAAGATATCTGCCGAAACATCCATGTCCAGATAGGATCTGAGTCAGGCGATACGACAACAC
Organism: Leucinodes orbonalis; assembly: GCA_019425675.1. Classification (NCBI taxonomy): domain Eukaryota; kingdom Metazoa; phylum Arthropoda; class Insecta; order Lepidoptera; family Crambidae; genus Leucinodes; species Leucinodes orbonalis. The sequence continues at coordinate 46,650 of PQWD01013717.1, read as the reverse complement.
TCCAAAATTCCTGTGAACCCATTGTTTCAAAACAGGACGCACTCCCATAATAGTGTAGTGACCGGCAACTGGGTTTTCTAGCCTGCATGCCCACTTTACCAGAGCAGCCTTTTGTGCATTCTCCCTCCAGTTTGCAATTTCTTGCGGCACAGGACGGGTGCCTTCGCTAAGCGCTGTCTTGCGCCTCTCATAGACCTCTGCTGCGATTTCAGCCTCAATGTCCCAAGGTGGCATTCCAGCCAGAACACACGCTGCTTCGTGGGAGATAGTACGATATCCACGTATTGCTCTGACTGTTATGACCCTTTGCGCTACCCGAAGTTTGGATACATTTGCCACAGTCAGAGCATCAACCCATACGGGCGCACCGTATAACGCTATGCTTTTAACTACCTCAACAAAAGTTTTCTACAAGTAGATTTTGGACCACCTATGTTCGGAAGAAGACGACCCAGCGATGCTGCTGTTGTCACCAGCTTAGGCGATAGTCTCGCAAAATGCTCCCTGAATGCCCATCTTCCATCCAGTAAAAGGCCTAAGTACTTTAGGTGTGGTCCCACTATAACGTTTTGCCCGTCAACTATGATAGAGGCTCCGGCCGGAGGTTTTTTGCGGGGGCCATGGAAGCAAAGGGCCTCTGTTTTTTCCAGAGCAACCCTTAGTCCTAAACTCCGAATTCTGGCTATGACTTGTGACGCACCAGCTGCTGCCAACTGAGATGCTTCATGAAATGTCCTCTCGCGCGGTAACTAAGGTGTCGTCTGCGTAGCAGACGACCTCAACCCCGCGTAGAAGAGTTCCCCGGAGCACCCAGTTGTATCCAATGTTCCACAAGAGAGGGCCGAGGACCGATCCCTGTGGAACACCACATCGCATTGGCACGTTGCGTATTTCACCTGTGCTGGTTTGAAATATCACAGAACGATCTTTAAGGTAATGCTCAACAATTAGCCTGAGATATTTAGGGACTCTGTGATATTTCAGGCCCTCTAGCACGCATTCAAAGGGGATGGAGTTAAATGCGTTTGATATGTCGATAGACACTACAACATCACACCCCCTTGGATATTTCTTCTTGTGAAAGTGCCTTCACCCGAAGCAGTGCGTCGATTGTTGATCGACCTGCTCTAAACCCATACTGGCATTCCGCTAGATCAGGCCCCACCGTGTTCAAATGCTCAACTATGCGAGCCGAGATTATTATTTCCAGCAACTTGGCTAATTCGTCCAGAAGTACTAGCGGTCTATACCCAGATGGGGAGTTATCAGGACGGCCGTCCTTCTTGAGCAGCACCAACCGCCCAGTTTTCCAGTTGTTAGGAAAACGTCCAGACTGTAGGCATTCATTGAACAAATCTCTAAGGACAGGTTCAAATTCGTTCATAACAGCGGCAACAACACTAGATGGAATACCATCTGGGCCAGGGGCTTTATTCTTTGACCGCATCTTGTTTGTAGCTGCTGCAAACTCCTCATCCGTGATAAAGGGCGCTGACGATTCATCTTCCATTTCGGATGTCGTCATTGATGGTATTTGGCACCCTCGGTTTTCTGGGAAGAGTGCTCTCACTATTGTGTCAAGCAGGCTGGGCTGAAGTGACTCAGTCAACGGTGGGCCACGAGTGTATAACTTTCTTCTAACCATTCTATAGGGTCGACCCCAGGGATCTTTGTTAAGGTTCTCCAGTAGCTCATCCCAGGCAAGGGCCTTGGCCTTTTTAATCGCTATCTGTAGTTTTTTTTGGCTTCTTTATACTTCAAGTAACTGCTGCTCAACATTCGGATCTATGTTACGTCTTCGACGGTAACGTGTGTATGTTTTTTTGCACTTGTGCAGTTGGTACGAAGGCTTGCCAATTCATGAGACCACCAGTAAACTTGTTTATTTGGCGGTCTTCGCCTTAGCCTTGGCATGGAAGAGTCGCAAATACTTGTTAAAGCATCCTGACACCATTTAGCTTTTTCATCAATCCTCATTGGTTGTCCAGTCTGGTAAAACCATGTTTGGACTATGGACGCTTCACTTGCCATTTCCTTGTTAATTTGTTTGATGGCCCAACGTGGGAAATGAGATACCTGATGACAAGATTCTGCTGCATGAACACCAGTGCCTGTGACATCAAAACTTATATATCGGTGGTCAGAAAGAGTCTCTACTTCTTCTAAGACACACCAGTTTACTATCCTTCTTGCAATTACAGGAGATGCGAATGTTAGGTCTACAATGGAGCCACCATTATGTCTGACACAGGTATTGACAGAGCCACGGTTCATGATGACCAAGTTCGACATAACGGTCCACGTAGCTAATAGATTTCCCCTTGGGTCCGTTCTAGGTGAACCCCATGCCGTGGACTTAGCATTAAAATCACCAAGCACAATAACTGGGAGTCTGATCCTGTGAATAGCTTCTGCCAGTCTTCCGATTTGTGTTTCAAACTCAGTAAAGCTACGGTTGGGAGAGAAGTAAACACCAACGATAGCAATTTCACCCCACTTTGCTGCAACGTAATCATTACCAGCTTCTATAGTGGAAATTTGTGATGTGTTAGAGTTTGCGCCAATAATAACAACAGAACCATCTACGCTAGAGACCCAGTTTGGACGTGTAAGAGAGTTGTATGGTTCTGCAGCAACAACAATATCAACTTGCCGTTCTGCCATGGATTGTAAAAGCAGATCCTGAGCTGCTGCGCAATGGTTTAAATTAGCCTGGATAAAGCGACAATTAGGGCTACTACTCATCATTTCCAGTTTCCATCCTGTGGGATTGCGGACTAGGCCTTGTCTGATTAGTGACTGCCAAGTTACCGCTGACCATCTTCCTTTTGCATTTGGGGGGAGAACAGTGCTTCCCTCCAAGGATATGGTCTGCTTTATTGTTATATCCAGCGCATACTGGACAGTGTGGTGACGCTGTACATATACTAGCTTTGTGTCCTGGATTACCGCAGCGATAACATAAATCGCTGCGGTCAAGGGCCGCTGTGCAGGCAGCCTTCGAGTGACCCTGTTCCAGACAACGATAGCATCTTAGGGGACGAGCTTCCAAGACTTTGACGAATGCTGAGCTCCAGCCGATTAGCAGCCGGCCTTCTGTCACTGCCTTTACCGCTGTCATTGGACACTGCACCCAGATATTGCCCATTCCGCGGGGACCGTATTTGATATTGCCAACTTTAATATTTTCAGTTGTGCAGTTGCCTTTTAGGGCGACGGCCTCCTTGACCTCGTCTGGTGTGATAGAGTCGTCTAGGCCCGTGATTCTTAGATCAGCGCGTTTAACTGGTCTAAAAACTTTCACTTCCTGTGGTAGAATACTTTTGAGTTTCTCCGCTAGCAGCTCAGCTTTATCCGGACTCTTTACTCCTGGGAGTTCCATCAGCCGTGCTCCTGTCATTGTCTGTCTGAATTTGACTCCACCTTCTATGCCTAGGTCACCTAGGTTAATGCCAGCCTTGGCCCTGCTAATAACTTCTGCGTAGGACATGCCTTTGCCGTCCGTATTCGGTGGCATTGATATTACTACAGCCATCGAGCGAGGAACTTTTAGCTTTTTCTTGTTTTTGGCTTTTTTTTGTTTTTTAGAAGCAGCCGAAGATTTTTTGTTCTGAGGAGAAGCCAAGTTAACGCCCTGGGACACCAAAGGAGTGTTTTTCTGCTTCTTCTTTTTCCCTGCAACCAAAGACCATGCCTCATTAGCCGGGGTGGAAGCTGGGAGCATGGGATCATTTTCCTTATGAGGCATCATAGCTGCTTTAGGCTTCATTGGGGCCTTTGAGCGAGGAACTCTCGTTTCCTTGTCTCTTCGCCTTGTGTCCATTGAGTTTACCAATGGTACGAAATCATTGCTTTGAGTATCCGCGGCTAGAGATGGTCTTAACCGCGGCTCAGGCAGAAGTCTGTCCATTATGCCCTCAAATCGGGCATTCACCATTGTTCCAACTTCAGTCATGACCTTGTGCATCAATTCCTCGACAAAAGATGGAGTTGCGGCATGAGAGATTGATCGCTGTTTTGCAGACTTCATGGTCTTGGAAGAAGTTGGCACCGTCGACTGAGGAGGCGCCATCAACTCCGAATCCCGCGCTGGGTGTGTCTCGCTATCACTCCTGAGATCAGTTCTTATTGTCTCTATCTCGTGTTCTATTACCTTCCTTTGTTGCCCTCGAAGTTCCGATAATTCTGTTCGAATCGCATTTAGCTCGGCCTCCAGCCGAGTATTATTGTCTTGAAGCTTGCGGGTCTCATCTGACACTGAGCGACCTACCAGTTCAGAAAGGCTGCACGAAGACTAGCAGCCGCCTCCTTTAGAGCTTTCTGGAAAGTTCCCTTGAGATGAGAAGACTTTGTCGCCACATGTATTATAGTCTCGAAGTCTTTCTCAACCACTTTTGCCAAATCTACGGCTGATTGTATTTGAACTTCATTGTTTTTTATGAGTTCGTTGCTCGAAGCACATTTATTGCGGGTAATGCTTGCATCTGCAAGTGAGTCCGATGCTTCAGTTTCACCCTGTGTTTCCACTTCATCCCGTTTTTCCCTATTTAGAACACGTTTAGCTGCGGAAAGGCCGACGTATTGACCTGTCGGGGGGACGTCCACGTCCCCTCTTTGCAGTGTGTCCTTTTTTTGTCTTACGTCCATCTTTCGATTTATCAGACGTAGAACTACCACCTTCGTGATCCCTACTACGTTTCGCTGGTGCTTTCATAAATCGTGCACGAGCTGTAGTGTATGTTCCAGATAACCAGAGCTTAGGCGTTCAATTAGACGGCTAATTAACCGATGCTGCGATATATACTGTATATATATCATCCATGAAAAAAAAATAAATATTTCAATATTACAAAAAGACACTCCAATTTTATTTATATGAGATAGATGTATGATATATGATAGCTTAGTAGTCATTTAAATAAGCTCAGATCAAAACTCAAAATATCGTTATTAAATTATTTTTTTTATTGTTTTAAATTCTTCATCAATTGTTATTACTATATTTTTTTATGACGACCGCTAGTTCGAAAAAGTAGAACCTTCGAAAAGAGCCAACATGAAAGTCGAGAGATACCCTTTTAAACAATTTGTTATATTGGTTACAGAGTTTTGCAATTTACCTACACATTACTTTTAAACAATTTATTACAGAGATTTTGTTACTGGAACACTATGTGCCAGATTACACACCTTTATCTGATAAATATTTTCTATTGTAAAGTAACCCTTCTTCATGAGAATTTTTTATTTAAACTAGTGAAAGAGCAATTCGGCTAGATTTTTTCTTATTTTATTAAAGAACTCTTCTCATTAAAGAAATCTCAGATTTTGGACAGGGAGTTTGTTTTTGTTTCTATAGTATTAAAATTTAATTATTAGTCACTTTTTTTTCAAACAACTGAGGAGTTTGCTTTTATCATTGGCTTAATTTGTAGAAAATATCAGCATTATCAGAGGAGTCAGATGAGCTGTCTATGGCTCTCATTGAACCTGAACAGAAAATGCAAATGGCTAAACAATTCAGGGAGATATGCCACTTCTGGACCGCACTAGTCAAGAAATCGCAACAATTACACAAAAAGTAAGTTAAATAGGTGTGTAATGTTTTACTAATACTAATATGTAAATGGAAAAAAACTTAACAGCTTATTTTATTTACAGTTGGAAGCATTAAAAACAGCATGCTCAGATATGGAACTGATATTACTTTAGATGATGCAACAGCAAAACAACTGAGTTAGCAAAAAAAAAAACTTCTCTAAGGACCAAAATTAAAGAACACAAAAGAAACTGAATGCACATAACAAAAAGTTACAACAATGACAGATAAAAAAAATAAACTCAAAGAACAACTGCTTAACATGCAAAAAAAGGTAAGTTTAGTTTACAAATATAGCACTTTCGAATGAATTAGATATAGATAAGATATTTAACTACAAAGTATGTAAACAGGTGCAGGAAATTGTAAACTTACAAGAGAAAAAGAAACAGTTTGAGTCTGATGGAGAAAAATTTGTTGAAGAGCTGAAAGAGTTGCAAGATTCTATAGCTCCCTTAGAAGCAGATGTCCAAGAAAAGAAAAGGCTAAGTGTGAAGAAATGGACAAAAAGTATGAATCCTATATTATCTAAGAATCTAAACACAATATGAAAACGAACTAAACTTACTTAATTATCATTTTCAGGCTGTAACAGAAACTAAAATAGTTCATACTGAAAATCACCAACTCATTGACAAAGTGAAACAAATTAATCTAGAGATCAAACAACACAAAGATAAGAACATACCTTTAGAAATGGAAAAATTAAAGAAGCAATGAAAACTAATGGAAAGCTAAAACAGGTTGTTACTGACAGGGATGCTTTAACTAAGAGAATTGACATGTTAAAAGATGAACTCGCTAAACAAGAGGTAAGAGAAACTATATATATAATTGTATTGGCTGCATTGAATAAACAATGTTTTATTGATATGTTTGTTCTCAGATTTATAAAAGAACTTGGAAGATAACATGAAGCTGAGAAAAGCTCAAACAGAAATCGAAAATTGCCTCAAAGAAGAAACTGAAAATAACGAAAAATTGAGTGGTGTTAACATGGACATGCTTCAAGAAAAGCCGGAGTTGATTACGCAACAAACTAAGATTTTCAGGGAGAAGGCTCAAACAGAAGGCATCTTGAAAGAATTGAAGGTAATCCATTCATATATTTTTAATATAGGGTCTTTGTTGACAACCCATGTGGTGTAATAGCTGAGATGTCGGCTGTGATTCGTTCGCCGTTTAGTACATATGTACTAAACGGCACGCATGTATATGCATGAATCGATAATATTAGGCTGGGTATGATTATATGTATAATTTGTATGTATTTATAAAAAATATATAATGGATATTACTATGTTTATCCATCTAATAAACATACAAGTTTCTTATTTGTCAATATTTTTTTACACAGGATCGACTGAAGCAAAGTCGCTTAGATCTGAAGAAGACTGAGAACAAAGATGTGGAAAAAAGGTTTAGGGAAAAATTTTATGAATTACATGTGACCAAGCTATTGACAAAGTATCAAAGATTATTCAGTTGCACTGGAAAAGTGTGTCATGGAATTCCACAAAGAGAAGATGGAGCATCAACCTTATTATCAGGTAATTTAATTTTAATGTTTAAATGTAGCAGAGCCATAGCCATGCTTCGTCATGATTGGATCGTTTTAATATGCCCGAGCAGCCTCACAGAAATCTGGTTTCATATAAGGCATTGTGTTGGGTTTCAACTAGTGAGTTCGTAACGGGACATTTCTTTATTCCTCCCCCCTCCTCCAATCTCATATTCAGGGCCGGATCTCCCTAAGAGACCTCGCTAACAACAGTAGGTGATGCGGTTTCCCTCTTATTTAAGATTACCTGGAAGAGATTTAACCACCACAACAATAAGGTTGTATTTTGTACAATTGATACTTGCGTATTTTAACACTTTGAAAGCCAATGACGCCTTAAAGCATCAACAATAGATTTTATATTGTGTCTGGATTCCCGGCGTTCAATGAGTTAAGTAAGAAACAGTTTTTTGACCTGACTCAAGGGCGGATCCGTTAGGCGCCAGGCGTTACCTCTATGTGACCCGCCCCATTTTCCTTTACAGATTTGAACCATATGCGATCTGCTGTCGTCAACAGCACTCAATTTCCTAAAAATGAAAATTATTTATTGTTTTTGCGAGGAGTGTCACTCACTTTGTATACCCTACTCATAATCTCTGTGCACACCACTGGTTGAGTAATTTTTCGGAAAGTAGTATCAGACAGTAGGATATCAGATTTCGTTTAGGGCTTTGTTTGAAGCTTTGTAAAGTTATCTTTTTTGATGAATTACTTCAGTTCTATTCCCGCATGTAGTAGAGCATCTGATGTCTTATTGGATTTAGATTCAGTATCTAAGAGTTCTGTATTGGCTTGGCTTTTATGCTCTGGACTAAGATTTTGACAGCTTTCTTCGAAGTGTTTACGCAATGATATTCTGTATTTAAAAAGATAGATACTCCATCCGTGCCTCAAAAACGAACTGCCAAAGAGAATACAGTCGAAATATGTGTATGTGTGCTGTCGCTGCATTTGGAACATCTTTTCCAATTGTTTTGTGAGCATATCACGAATCATCATTGTGTTTACGTTGTGTTGTTGTCTCAGAACAATGTTGTTGTAAAAGACTATGTCATATAGCTACCAGTGTGATATCGATTCGTTCGAGGATCGACGCGGTCTCAGAAAGAGGTAGCAAGTGCAAAATGCCTGTTAACTTTAAGTGACGTGAATCGATATTCACGAAATAAAGATAGAATAGGAGTTGCCTGAAATTGTTCCTGGACAGCAGCGTACCGTATGTTTTTCCATGTATTTTTGTCTAAAGCACTTACTTTACATTGCGATTCACAGACATGCAATCCGCAGGAACCCTGCAAATCGCATAGGTAATAACAGTGGCTTATTTTTTGTCTAGCTGTGATAAAGGGTAGCCTTTCTAATTAGGCCAGCCGGACCGATTCGATATCGAATGTGCTGCATATCACTAAGTGCAATAATACTTAGCACGCTCATTCAGTGCGGATTAGCCGCTGAGGTATGTGAGATTACGTAAGGCGACGTACACAATCGCGTATGTGAATGATAATCAATGGAATGGAAGGACCAAAAGATAGAATAACTTTCAAAGTTTTGACGCGAGTCAGAGCAACTACTGCCTCGTTATTGTATTGAATGAGCATCATTTAAAATCGTACAGTAAAAATATGTGTATTATATATATATACACGGTGTTAAATAAGTAAGCAATAATAATGAAGGGTGACAATACTTATAATATTTAAAATGCACGACAGTAAAAATCCGGTGCGTAGGCTCAATTCTCATCGTACATACATTTTATTTCAATTAAAATATCAATAGAATTTGTGACAACCCTGAACGATAAGTAGCGTAGAGTCATTGACCTTTTAGAATAATAATAGAAGCTGCTAAGTTAAAAGCGGGCTATGTCGCTGCGGTTGAAACGCGGCAAACTTTTAACATGTAATCTTAGGTTGTATTTCACTGTAAATATTTTTTTAATATTGACTCATCACATCGATCATCATCGTATAAAATAAAGGAAAATTAAAAATACGATTAAGATTCAATGATCTTTATTTACGTGTTTCGTTTCATTCACACCGTCCATTGTTTTCCCTAAAAAAGCTTTAAAAAATTACAGGGAAGGCGGGGCACTGGCGTTAATTTTAAATGCACCTGTCATTTCACCAAATCACTTTCACAAGGGTATTCTTGAACACTAGACACTGATCCCCGGAGTGTGCTGGGCAAGGCACCGCCAGCGCTGCGGCCTCTTCCGACCCCCGTCGTACCATATTGATAATGAGATCCATTGAGAACACAAATTTGCTCCATTTTCGTCACTGGCAGAATCTTATAAATCCACATGTTGTATTGTATTTGTGCTCGATACCGCTACCAACGCTATTATCACGAATAAACATAGAGCCTACTAGTAATCGTAAAAAATATTACGAACTATTAAAGCCATGTATTTCATTCATAACGTTCCCTGGAGAAGTACTTTTTGAGGTTAAAAAAAAGACAAAATTCGACTCAAAATATGGATGATGCAACATGAACATGGCTAATTAGGTAGAATGTGTTAAAAAATAATCGATTGTTATAAAACGGTTCAATTGGTTATTTTTAATCGATTTACATAGGTTAAATAAATATTTTAAAAAATCGTGTAAAAGTGGATTAAAAAGAACTCCATTATTTATTTTATGTATTTTGAAATTAAAATAAAAAATCCTTTCTCACTTACGTTTTCGAGACCAAAACGAAGTCGTTATGTTTAAAAATTATCGTTTTATCACAGATAACATAAATTTATAGGGCATTCAAATGCTAAATAGGCACTTTATTGTTTAAATTTGATTTGGATCATTATTTTGTTTCCTTGTGCTTTTACTATGAAATACTTTAAAGAATTAGATTATAAGCTTTCGTTTTATATTGGTTGGTTGTTGTTTACATGATTTATTTTCATATGAACCATACATGCATTGAATGTATGGCGTAAAGCATGCTTGTGTTTCAATTTTACGATCAAGTAAACGAATCGATTAAAATGTTTATTTGAATGATTCTTTACCATTAATTTCACATCTCTAACTGAGCGGCTAGAACTAACGTCAAGGTCAAGGGAATGAGACAGTGCCGCGCAATTTTGTATCTTATAATGTTATAAAGCTATAATCACATTGGAGGAAGAAAAGTTGCGTCATCTAGCGGCGAATAGAAAAAGTAGCAAAATGTTCATTAATGAATTGAAAATGACATATCTTTTTACGTAAGCAACATTTTCAACTTATTCCTGTAAATAAGAATATTTGAATGCTGATTGACGCGATTGTTTTTTTGTTTTAAACAAAGAGTTATTGATGCAGACTGTCACTGCGCAAACACAAATAGGCAAATTATTTCGGTAACTATGACCTTAGATGACAATAACTTAACTTTAATTAGATTGTCAGATAATTAGCAAGATACAAAATTGTGTTTTAATGAAATAAAAATGTTCGAACGTCATGTTTTGTTTTGTTTATAGTTTATTTGAATTTAAATGTGTACCTTTAGAAATAAATGAACCAATGAAGCATGGGCACGATTATCCATATTTTATTAAACAATTCGAATTTTCTGTTAAAATAGCTGTATATTGAATTTGGTTAACTTTAAGATGTATGTGAACACATTAACTTTAAGCTTGGTAATAAGAAGAAGTCGCGGTACTTATAATACATCAAGTAGGTAAGAATATGTATTTTAAATGTTCAAGATTCTAGTGTAGGTAAAAATGTGTGTCAATCTGCAATTTGATATTCTATTATTTTGAGGTCATTAACACTCAACAGGGTTGATCTTTTAAAAAGTAGGTCAATTTTTCAAGCGTGTTTTTCTTCGAAACTATTACGATTTAAAATAAGTTTAGAACTCCCTTAATTACTTAATTACCAAACTTATACCCTAGTCAATTATTATTGCTCACTTATTTAACACCGTGTATATATATATATATATTAATGTAAATCCAAAAATTAAAGAATAAAAGGGGGAATAGTATTTACTCTTACAAGGTGATACTTAAATATATATAATATACTTTAATTTTTGGATTTACATTAATAGACGCGGCAAAAGGTATGCCCATCGCTGTCGCCCGCGGTCACCGACCATGTGTACCTACGCCTTGCAAGTAAGTTACGAGCAGAATGCGATATGCCGCACAGTGTAATAGCGATCTTGTCTAATTGACGTGCAGGCAGACCTGCACATCGCAAAGTGTAATAAGAGTCTAAATTTTGGCATTTTATTTTTGTAATTGAAGTGATTTTCGTGGACCATTTATTATTTGGATTCTTAGAGATTCGTCTTGGATAATTAGTACTACTTTATTTTCATGAGCATCAGAACATTAAATATATACATAATATCTGGACACCCAGTCCAAGAAGCGGTTGTCCATATTTCTGCAATGAGGTATATTGAGTAAGAAAAGCTCATTAAATTGTATATGACGTATCATTGTCGTACCAATTTATACGACTTGTGACGTCGTATGAGCCGGTTATCGTGAAAGTAGTGTCGAATCAACTACGTTTCAGTGTCGCAGAGGGGGTTGTTGTATTGAAGATGATACGACGTATCATCTTATGACGTATCAAATTGATGTTTCGTTTGTCGGACGTATCGGTGATACGACATCGTACCGTGGTACTGCGACGCACGGTTTTGAGGTAAGTCATGGCAAAAGGGCGCACTGCATTTAATGGCTCAAGGGCGCACTACATTTCGTGGCTCAAAGGCGCACTACGACTTTCTGTACGACGGAATATTGTTTAAAGTTAATTGATAAAAATATTAGCTTTTGTATACGTTTTGACTTGTCAGAATGCATAAGCGTACTAACCAATACACCAACCGCGCTGAGTGAGTCCCCTCCATTGGAGTGAAGTTGATACACTTCACACTTGCAACAGAGGGCGCTACTATCGGAAAGAGCTAACTTCACGCTGTTGTGACGTCAGAATGTACATGCGTAATCTCAAGGTGGATCAAGCCTTTAGGCTCGAACACCTAAATGATATAATATACCGTAACAGATGTCTCACGGTTTGTCTGCTTATCTAAGCTATAGCAATGAAAACAAGTAACATAAAATTAAATATTTTTTTATTTACTTAGGCGCCTACTACAGCTTTAATATGAAAAAATAGTGGTTCACCGTTTATGACGTATTAAAAAATATACACACCAGAAATCTTTCAAACTAATTTCCGTTGTTTGATTTTATAGTCATGTACATCATTTTTTTTTTCGATTTTATCAACCCCATAATTTAGAAATTAGAGGGAACTATTCAAACTCGCACAAACTATTCAATTTATAAAAAAAATATATTAGAAACCTCAATACCATTTTTTAAGATTACACATTGATAACCCATAAGTTAGGGTACAATAAAAAAAAATTGAGTTTCAGTTCAGTGTATGGGGCACCCTAAAATATATAGTTTTTTTTTCAATTTCTTATTAAAACCTAATAGCGGTTTACAGAATACATATTCTTACAAAGTTTGAATAGTGTAGTGCTTATAGTTTCGGAGAAAAAAGGGTGTGACATACGGACGGACAGACAGACAGACTTGACGAATCTATAAGGGTTCCGTTTTTTGCCATTTGGCTACGGAACCCTAAAAACCGTGGACATTAAAATTACTTATTTGTCGTACGGATGGTCTTCACAACTCGACGGGTAAGCGGCATTTTTTGCGTCGGTCCATTAAGGCCAGCAAGTCCAGTTCCACCAAGAAATACCCCAGAGCTTTGACTACATAGTCCTCTCCGAGGGACCTTGGCGAGCCTCAGTGCCCCGATCAAATAATTAAAATGCGAAAGCATATTAAATGATTCCCACTTATTCGCCCATTTTCCTCTACAGATTCTAAACAGGCGATCTGCTGTCATCAACAGCTCTCAATTTGACAAAAATGTAAATCATTTATTGTTTTTGCCATTAGTGTCACTCATATTGCATACCCTTCTCATAATTTCTGTGCACGTCACTACTCTTATAGTACTTATAATCAGTTAAGGCATTTTCTTTTCATATTGTTTCAGGGAGCTCTGGCGAAAAATATACAGAGGCAATGATATTGATTACATTGAAATAAAAACTGAAGGAAGCATGACTGCTGAATCGGACCGGCGTAAATACGACTACAGGTATTGTCTTTTATTTAAGAAATATTGTTGTGTCTTTTAATACAATTTATTGAAGAATAGCTAAGTGACAGGGGCATTCTGTGTTCACAAAGACTTGAGTTCTGGTGACTTGCAACATGTACTGCTAGCATGATGGGTAAAGATTCTACCCCTCAACTACGAGAGTTGTCGGGAAAGACCGAGTCCTGTAGTCAGGGCCGTCTCTAGCTCATGTAGCGCCCGTGTGCAAACATTAACCTAGCGCCCCTAGCAAGCGCGCGGTCCTCGGAGGACTGGACTCTTGATGCGAGCGGCAACCCTACCTAAGGGAAAGACGCCCCTGCCTCTAGTCAGCGATGATAATGATGGTTAGACATCATTATGTGATCATAACTCATCGATGACTCGGTAGATTGAAGGCTAATTCGGTCGGTCGTCTTATGTCGTATTTCGGAAGGATATTATGCTGTAAGTCCCGGCTTACATTGTGGGGATAAACTATTATCATTCTAAGATAGGTCTTGGGATGAGAAATAATAGTAAATACCCACATTTTGACATAGGGCACGCGTAGTGGGGTAAATAGACAGAATAGAAAGAACGAAAAATATTTTTTGACCAATAAAAATACTATACAATAACATGAAATAAAAAAAGTACACCAGTTTACATCATAGAAATAACATCATTTATCGGATAGCGAATAAACAAACACACATTGTAATTAATTAACAATTCTAACAAACATAGTGTAATTGTGTAATTTAGGTAGGTACATTTTATCAGTCAAAAGGACTGCCTCAGCTTATACTGGTGTGTGTCTTTTGAGAGTATGAATGATACGATCTTATTAGCACACAGCAGCGCTGGTTTTCTGACAGGGCCTACGACCTATGCTGTCAAAGAAAAGTCAAGTCAAAATCCATTTATTTAATTTAGGCTTACAAAAATCACTTATGTGTGGGAAGAATTGATGTTATAGCCTGGTTGATGAACCCATATTATGAATCATTACCTTAAACATTGTAATAGAAAAGTGTGTTAAATATAAAATAAATAAATAAAGCCCACGCGTTGGTCCCTAGAGGGGTAGGCAGAGATAATGGAAAGCCACTTTGTGCGGTCTTTACATACTTCCCTAGCTTCATTCACATTCATGAATCTTTTCATACAAGCTCTTTTATTCCTTTTACTTAGGACCCCAGCCTTCTTAAGTACTTGACCAATTTGATCAAGGTAAGTTCTTCTGGGTTGTCCCCGCCTTGTGTATCCTTCCACATTCGCTCAATGAACCTGCTTAGCTATTCTCCTTTCACTCATGCGCCCCAAGTGTCCATACCATCCTAACATATCTCTTTCTACTGTGTTAAATATTAATTACATATTTTTCAGAGTTGTCCAGTGCAAGAATGGCGTAGAGATCGATATGCGCGGTCGATGCAGTGCAGGTCAGAAGGTTTTGGCTTGTCTTATAATCCGACTTGCTCTTGCTGAAACATTTAGCTCCAGGTAAGTAATTTATGAATTTTTACTTTCTGTTTAAAAAAGTAAGAATAATATTTATACATTATATTGGTCGTGATAACTAATATGATTCTTGTATTATTCAAGGTTTGGAATCCTAGCTTTGGATGAACCTACAACTAATTTGGACCAAGAAAACATTACAAGTCTTTGTTCTGCTCTTGGTGAAATTGTACAGGAGCGAATGTCACAAAAGAACTTCATGTTTATCATCATCACCCACGATAAAGAATTTATCGAGTCTCTTGGGAACATTGACAAAGTAACACATTACTATGAAGTATCTCGAAATGAAGACGGGAAGTCAAGGATCAAGAGAATTAGATTTACGTGAAACAAATGAATTGATGTATAAAAAGAAATATATCACTTTAATTTTATTTAGCCATTCCTCATAAGAATAGATTAATTACATATTATTTTCTTTTCATGTTTGTAGGTCTAAGAAGGCTGTGCCTTACAGAGAACTTAATTGAATCATTACATTTTGTAAGAGTAACAGATTAAAATGTTTTTACAGTATAATTCTATATATTTGTTGTTTTATTAATATTCCTCCAACTAGACTCAACAATGAATCCACTACTCTACAGGCCATTGGATTTCACCCTTTACACTTTTCCTTGCTCAGAGGCGTGCACTGAGATTATGAGTAGGGTGAGTGACACTAATCGCAAAATAAAGTATATCTAATGACCGATGTGATCTAAGGGAGTTTTGTATAAATAAACAGAGTTATTTATCATGTGTCTGAAACAACTCAAGTCGCCAAAAGAAAGAAAAAGTCACGTTTAGGTAAATAAATATATTAATAAGATACATTAAATATATTCTTAATTAACAACTAAACTTATAATTCCACTAAGAGGTTCACAAATTTTCACTTGGTCAATGTACATCATTTTGCTTTCCTGTAGTACAGTTAAGGTCACACCAAGAAGTTCAGCAATTTGTGTTGATGGAAATGATTGCGAGAGACATTTAGTGATATATGGAACCAGGTCCTCACTGAAACATACACAGAACAATACAAAATTCTGCCTTTCAATATCTGTAAAGCTTTGCTGCTCTTTATGGTAAAATGTCAGCAATATCTGTACAGCCTTCTCAAATGACTTTCTGAACTCATTGTAAACTTCTTTGACAATATTCAAAGGAGCAGTGACTCTGAATGAATTAAGAACTGTTAATAAGCCATTACAGTATTCAGCCAAAGGGTAATAGTCAAGTAAACTTTCTGGTGGTCCTTGCACCATATTTTCATTCACAGGCCTAGGGACATTCTTAATACTAGATACTTTATATGACCGCATTTGATTTTCAATATGAGTATCCGCCTTCTCTATGCCCATATACAGTTGAGAAAGAATATTGTTACGAAATAGAGGTGTCAAGACGCATCTCATATCGGCACCTACTCGGCCGAATGATAAACATAGTACATGCACTGGTTTAAACAGAGACTCAAAGTTAGATTCGTCTTCTTTCAAGAGGTCCTGATTAGCATCTGGGCCAAAAATTTCAACCTGCAAATGACAATAAATGTAGTTAAATACTTTACACAATTTATTTAAAGTTTTAGACAAAATTTACCCTTTGTTCAACCAACAACAAAGCACTAGTACCACTTAGTTCATCATCCTTAACTTTTGAATCCTGTGAGTCTGATAAAAATATAGACTTATGTTGTGTCAACACGTTAAACAAATGAATTCTATGTAATTCCACTATTTTTCTTAGGAACTTATCTGATGCTGTAACAAAATAATATTATTATTGGTGATCCAGTTTAAACATCATATAAATTTATTTGAACTTCATTGATTATAGACTTACATTCATTATTCTTAGCATCATCCAATGCTTTCTCAAACCAAGCATTTCTGGCCTTTAGAAAATGCAAATGTAACCCATCTGATATTGTTACACTACTAGCTTTACCAGGTCCATATTGTGAGCCTTCTTGTTCTTCATCAGTTGACTTATACACAGTATTTGCTCTTCTTAAATATCCAAGGATCTAAAAGATTTGCATTTTTTGTATTTTATGGTTATTACCCTTATTCAACATTATAAATTTTAGTATGAACATTTATATAGACTTACTTGTAAACATTGTAGTGGCAATCATATCAGTTGATGAATAGTGATACAGATTTCAAACCACAAGGTCACAATTTCTGAAGTTGTATTCTGTCAAATAAAACATTTTCTTAATAAAATAGATCAATAATATATATTAGACCTAATTATAAACCAGTTTCAGATGGTCCAGTACCATAGATACAATATTCAGATATTATAATAAACTTAACTGAGCATTCAAATTTAAAAACACATTGTGTGTTGACAGCCCATTAATTGAATGATTAGAAATAAAAGCACTGAAATGTTCAGCATCCACACACATCATTTTACATTACAATGGAGACGTTAGGAAATGTAACTTATACTGGAGTTATGAGTAGATGAAAATATTGATAGTGAAACATTTTACACTAAAATCTTACTTGGACTATTGGTATATCTGGATATCTTTTAGACAAGTTTCGGATGAATGTAAAAATGTCTAGTGCACTTCATAATCTTCTGCATGAGTGCTTCTCTCATCAATGAAGGTAATTCCAAAAGTTCCAATAATTTGTCACTTTGATTACGAATAGAACTGTAACGGCTGAAAAACAATTATAATATTGATCCTGGCTTTATAAGGCACCAAAAATTTTTAATTGGAAGAAGTCATAATGTTATGTTAGTAATATTATGTACCTCTTTTCTTTAACAATGTTCCCAGCCATTTGAAAATTTATCACACTCTTGTATGAACATGGGTGTTGTCTCTACAAAAATCGAAAGAGAGTCGACTTGCCCAAATCTTTCATTTGTTCTAGAAATATCTGCAGTTTCAACAAATGTTTTATAGTTGGTAAAAGCAATTCCTGTGTTTGCTCAGTCAAATGTCTCATTTCTTCACTGAGCCTCTCAGGTTCTTTACGGACATGCTCCCAATTTTGGGAACCTAATTTTTTAATGTAGTCAGTTATATCAGAAAAATATTCAACTTTGTCTGGAAATAAAAGAACCCATCATTACTACAGCAAATAATGAACATAAAGTAATATATTTTATTATTACCATTATCAGCAGACCTACCATCAACACTATCAGGGAATAATAGTTGACAAAGCTCTTTTAGCTCCTGAGCCATTGTAGATTTCTTGATTATGAACAGCTGATCGTCTACGTGTACAGGATAAGAACTGTGTTAAATAATTGTTTCATACACATGGACGTATAAAAAAAGTTATTTTATATAAGTCTATGTTCATACAATAGTTCTTCACTTTCTTCAAATGACAGACGTTCCAATCTCAAAAATAGTGCGATAAATTAATTCTAAAAATTAACAATGATATTAGTATGATATAGGAATAAAATTATTTAATTAAAAAGTTCATTGATAAACATTTATAAATACATAGACCTAATGTCTACGGATAAATAACACAGCACAAATAACAATATAAAATCTTTAGAAATCAATTTGACAATTGACTGTAATAATGACAGTCACAGCTTTTTTTATTATTCGCTTTTTAATATTCGTTCCATTTGGAACAGGCTTAGATCCAATATTATACTGCATCGTCATTATTAAATTTCTTTTGTTTGATTGGTGAAGAACAGAGTGATGAACATGATCATGATAAGTGATGAAAATTATGATGATGATGATACCATGATAATTATGTATTATAATGATATATGATAACCCTACTAGTTTCAGTAAAGATTTGGGACTTTGCTGAAACCTTACGCGACTTCTCGAGACAATTATATTTTGTTCATTTGCCAACACTTGCACTTGTTCATGAACACTTAATGTTTAATAATCCTCTGTTATTACACTCCTCCGAGGTTTTTACAAATTAACTGTCGGATGTAGGGCCATACTAGGGCTTAACGTCTAACGTGCTTTAACACCATAATTATCGCTATAAATTTAACGTGCGCTAAATGTGCCACATTTGAAATTAACGCGCAGTATTGATGTGCTTGATGCCCATTTAGTCGACAAAAACGACAAATTAGGGTTGCCACCCGTACTTTATAAAAAGTATTGTACTTATTTAATGTAATTGTATGCTCTACTTTAAAAGATTTAAAGAGTACAATTACATTAAATTAATTATTTTGCATAATTTGGTTTGATATTTTATATTAGTCGTACTAGACACTAACACTACTTTAAACATTTGAAAAATTTTTATTACTCACCGTATTCTCATTTCTTATTAACTTATTTTTTACTTATTAGGAGTGTATTTGATAGGAATAAACAAAATAAATACGTTTTTTCACCATAAAAATTTACATAATGTTCCTTACTCACTAGTTACACTTATTTTTCTTCGTAGCATCTGAAGCCGAACTAAGATGAAGACATCCTGTATTACAGCAACAGCGCCACTTTCCCGAAAAGTAATAAATTTCGGGTTACACACACAATATCTCCGCCGATTCATAGCATTTGGACAGTACTGAAGAAGTGCACGTTGTTTAAATATAAAGCTTAGCAAGTATAATTGTTTATTATTTCCACAGTCGTGGAAAGAAGCCACCGTCATCGCATTCCCAAACCGGGCGAACCAGTGCTATCGTCCGATAAGATTACTTAATGTTATTGGTAAAATTTACGAACGTAAAGTATTAGCCCGCTTACGTGAGTACGTCGACTCACAAAGCCTCCTACCCGACGAACAGTTTGGGTTTCGAACCAAACACTCGTGTGAACATCAAGTACATCGCATAGTGAAGCATGTCTCTTCCCGTTGACGAACATAGCCCTATTTGCCGACGATACAGCCATTTACTGTTCGTCAAGGCACGCGGGCCCCATAGTCAAGACCCTCCAAAAGTCCGCCAACACGCTAGGTAATTGTTTAGGAAAAGGAGGTTCGAGGTCAATCCAGACAAGACCCGGCGTCCTCTTCAGAAGGCCGGCACGCCATCCGGTCAATTCCTCCCACGTCAGTCACGCTATCGGCGTCCTATTCCTGGGAAAAGAAAACCCATACCTAGGCGTCACTCTCGATATGGTTTAGCCTTGGGCTGCACATCAAATCATGCGCAACTGGTCTGCATTGACGCTCGGGCGCCTGCATTGTCGCACGTAGTAAATTATTCCTTGGTAATAAGGTGAGAATCTACACGCGGTATTAGGCCCATAATGACGTATGTCGGTGGTTTTGCACACGCTGCGTCCGTTATACGTAATGTCAACCTTCATTTGGCTTAGGGCTGCCTACAATCTCCAGTACCTTAAGTTAGCGTCCAAACCTTCTTCGACTCTGCAGTAGCGCACCCACTTATTGTCTCCTCTGCTGATACACAACAGTAGCGAATAATAATATTTCCTCGTGCGCGTAAACGTCGGCGTCCACGGACGTGCTAGACAGTCCAGACACCCTATCACTAGCAAACCCCTATAGCTAAAACATTAAAACACTGTACAAATCGACAACCGAGATTCCGTCCTCGCCGGCGGGGGCCATCTGCGTGTCCCTGTGTTCACACAGTCCCTATTCGCGTAACCGCGTATGCCGGACCTCGCAACGCCCTAAGCCGAGGTTCGAGTCCCGTTCGGGATGCCCTTAGGCTCGTGTGTAAATTTTAAAGCTGAGAGCCATCTGCGGTCGACAATTGCCCGGTGAAGCTGTAAAGACATCTGCGGCCAACAGCAGTAGTCAGTTCGAAATCAATATGGGTTTAAAACTAAGATGTTCATTAACAACTATGCCCAAGTAAGTAATAGAGATTGTACGTTCAATAAATTCACACAGCACTCGGTTTTATTCAGGGCAATTATGTGCACTAAATTCAGTAATGTGGCTTACTACGCATAGAAATTAGGTGTTTAGTCTTTTGATATAAGTGCAAAACATTATTCTGTAAAATTCTTGACGAGGTCAAAAACTTTTTGAGCATATGAATACACATCATCCCATGTTTGCAGCAAAAACGAGGCAGTTCATCTGCATACGATATAATTCTTCCCTGTACTGAGTCGAGACTTGGCAAGTCATAAATCAAGAAAAGAGTCGTCCTAATATGCTGCCATGCGGAATTCCATATGTTATTGGGAGGTCAGTGCTCTCGTAAGAACCAATCGTTACTGATTGATACCTACTGTTAAATAATCAGAAAATAGATCTAGCTGAATGCTTATTATACCAAATACATATTTAATACAAAATGAAACACCATAATAACTATTGTACTTTAAAAGCAAAAATAAAAGGGCAATCCTTTCTATATATAAAACACCGATGCTATCACGACGCTAATTGACAATATCAAGTGTGACCGCTTTAACGCATTAATTCCGCGTTAATCTACCGACAGTCGAGTTATTGCCATACGGCAAGCGGCGTTGTTATGTCGTTGCAAATTAACGCATTTATGTGGTTACACCTAAATTAACGTCCATCAACGCGTTAATTTATGTCAGTGTCTTCCCGTTAGTTTGCCCAGGGTATGGTTCAAAAAGTCGTACAATACTTTTATTTTATCATATTTCTTATGCTTGTTAAAATAATTTGCTCACTTATACATTCAGTGTTGTCTCAACTTTCAAATCAAATATGAGTAAGTACAGAAACTATTAAAAGAACCATTATCAAGACTAACTTTAGTAAAAATTATTTTGATTTATCCATCTATATTGTCTATGATTTTTGTTGTAAATGGAAGTTAGCCATTTGTCCGATAACCAAACAATTTAATATTTTGGATTTTGCTTTATTATTTTATCTGATTTAAGCAATGAAGGCCGATTAAATTATTATATGGTTAGTACTTCGAAAAAATTTTACCTACTTGGTTATATTTTGTTTTCATCCATGATGAACTCTGATAATTTCTATGATTGCGTCATGTAAACGTATAGTTATATGATGTAGCTTCAGTAATTGTGAAAATCACTACTTCTCGTGTAAATTATCTTAAAGAATTATATTCTTAAGTGGAAAATGTATTGTTGTGTATTAATTTTTTAGTTTGACAGAAATAACCTAAGCTTTTTCTTGACACCATTTTTGATCAACCTTTCATACTTAAATAATACTTAGCATCGAAACCAATTACTTTACCTGATTTTGTTGATTTTTGTCCAGAAAGTACATTATTACAATTATACATTTTGACATGTAATATGTATTAAGGTTATGTTGATTTTGATCGAGAATCGCTGTATTGTAAGATCTATCTAGAACCATCGATTTATCAATGACTTGTAATTTAGCTTATTATCTCCAAGTGCACAAATCGTAAATTATGTTATTCCCCCGAATGAGAACACTTTAGTGTAGTTGGTATTCAGGTTATATATGTTTTCATATTTAAACAGATAATTACTTCTTTATAGTAAACAGATAATATTTATAAA
Source organism: Leucinodes orbonalis (assembly GCA_019425675.1). Taxonomy (NCBI): domain Eukaryota; kingdom Metazoa; phylum Arthropoda; class Insecta; order Lepidoptera; family Crambidae; genus Leucinodes; species Leucinodes orbonalis. Next base: position 24,379 of record PQWD01013717.1, on the reverse strand, counting down.
TATATTTTTTAGTTATGGTCATTACTATAAACTGACAGATGATGGAGGGAGAGGAGTTTAACCTCCATTGGGAGGAAGAAGTAGAAGTAAAGGTAAGTTTTAATTATTGGACTACTATTTCAAATATAGCAAATATACTTGCCCAACTAATTTTTTTCTTTATTTTTTTTTGTATATATTTAAAATGTGACTAAGTATAAATTGAATATAGTCACAATTCTTATTACAAAAAATATTTTTCAGTTTACCTATTGAACTAAGTGCATTATTTAAAGTCTTAATATTAACTGAAGAAATGTTTTTTTAATTTATTAGATAATCCATATTTTTTTAATTTTTGTCATAGATGTTAAAGTATGTTGGCATCCTGGATTTTGAATGTTGTTATTGTCTTAAATTATTTGGTTTTTCTTTTAGCACAGTCCTGATGTTCGAGAAAGTCATATGTGGTTTGACACTCATAATGATTCCTACTCTAATGCGGTATTCATAATTTAATCACTCTAAGACTTTGATATGTTGTGTGGAGCGTGAGAATTTGTTTATATATAAGTAAATTTTTTAAGGCTGGAGATATGATTGAAGAAAATGACCAAATGGCAGCAGAAAACTTGATGTTATCCCAGGATGTTTAGTTACACAGAAACAGCGGAGGTGGCTGCTGATCCAAATGTTGAATGTGTCACAGAAGAAGTGATTACAGATGATTGGTATACCTGGATGGCAAGAGTAATTACAACAAAATTGCATGCATTTTTAAATGTAAAAGTTTTTAGATTCTGTAGCCAAATGGTACCCTTATAGATTTATCAAGTCTGTCTGTCCGCCTGTATGTCACAGCCTTTTTATGTAAATAGTGTGCCGAGAGACACTTCCAAAGTTCAAAAATGTGTCCCCCCCTCTAATTTCTAAACTATGGGTTATAAAATAAAATAAAATATGATGTATATGTCCATGAAATGTAACAACAAATTTTAGTTTGAATGATTTCTGGTGTGTAGTTTTTTTTATACATCAAATGTGAACCACTATTTTTCAATTAAAACTGTAATAGGTGCCTAAGTAAATAAAAAATATTTATTTTATTACTTGCTGCTGCGGAACCCTCCATGGCGAGTATGACTCTCGCTTGGCCAATTTTCTTTGTAAATGTAATTCACTTGGTAAATGTGAAAACATACTTTTACTATTAAGTATTTGCTATTTATTTTTAGGGTGGAATTCCAGTGGAGAATCTCACATATCCCATGCAAGACATCAAAGAAAATGATATTGATGTTCCACTTCCAACTATAATTGTTAAATATGACACCTATTTAAAATCAGTATCTAAAAGTAAAATTAAAACTATATTAGGAAATGTACAACTTCTGTTCTAATAATCTTATGACAGTCAAACTATGTCCACTGTTGGATCAAGGCCTCCCCCAACTACTGTTGTCAATGAGGGCCTAAAGGCCAAAACCTGTTGCATTGGTTCAGTCTTGTTTCCTGGTTGCTACAGCATTGCTTACTATTTAATGCCTTTTATTGAGTTCACTCTCAGCTCTTCTTCTTAGCATACATCTACATTGTCTCATATTCTGTAAACCCTGACATTATTGCATAATACAGGATGAGTACATGCAACGCGACCGTGGCCGTGCGACTTCTGCTCGCGCGGTTTCGCAAAAAGGCCCCTTATGAACCACATGGTAGCCCACCAGAACGTCGGCCACATGCTTGCAACCTGTGCGGCGTGCGCTATTGCGCAAGTGCGACCTCATGAACCATTTGAAGGTGCATGCATTTGTACCAGACAACCATGACACACTTGACTATGTAAGTACATATTGTTGTTATGGTTAGTGCTTATATGTTTTATATAAGATGTAATCGCATACTCATTTAGATTATACTTATTTCTGTAAAAAATCATTGCTTCTAAAAAATTATTGGAAATACAATTTGTCATTTTTTTGTCCTTTGTGTCATTTCCAAACTAACTCTAGACGTGACATGACATGACATGACTGACTTTTTGTTGATCAAGTCTGCGGCGTACAAAAAATCCGAATGGCGAGCAAAATTTGGTAGCGGATCTGCGTGGGCGGTTTGCAGCAAACGTTCAATTGCCTTCGCACTCTTTTTGCTCGGAGCGCGCGGCTCTTTATGCCCGAATACCACGGATGTGTGGTGCGCCGGGCTTTTTGCGAATCGTGCGCGTTTATGCATATAACCTATCGCAGCCACTGCTGGACATAGGTCTCCCCCATTTGCGCCAGATATCCCGGTCCTCTGCATTCCTCATCCAGCCTACCCACCGACCTTTTGCAAGTCGTCGGTTAAGTCGGCGCATATACATGTACCACCTTCAGGATACCTAACGACGAGTTTAAGTACAAGGTACGCTACCCGGTTCGACACACTACTGATTTCCACAACGTTGCTGACAATGGACATGTGAACCAGAATACCTACACCACCATGGGAAAAACTATCACCTTCTCCGAAGTAGAGCAAGTGGCCAGATTCAGGGTATCGTACTTCCCCTCTTCAGACAACCACAGTATGCTCCAGTTAAAATATATGATAAATTATATATGTTGTTGACAGACAAAACCAATTTGTAGACTTAGAAATTTATTAAGTTATTGCTTTTAAACGAACTACAAAAAATTTAGTTAAGCGATTGTTCTGTTGGTGACACTGTAAAGAATAGGTTCTATGTTAAGAAGGTTTTTAAGCAAAAGGAAAAATTTAATTTTAACTTAATATGAGCTTGTACTTTCAGAAGAAATGCTAGAAACTAATCAAATTAAAACCAAAGAAAAGAGAAGCGGCGGAAAAAGAATTCTGAATCAGTTCAAGTGAGTGAAATATTTTGCATATTATAAAAAATTGTATTATTTTATATTTCGAATAATTTTATGGGTTTTACTATATTTTTAAAATTAGTTATAGATATCTAATAATGTGATAACATTATTAGATATCTATAGCTCATTATGTTATCACATTATTAGATATCAATAACAATTGTGAAGTGATTCATAAATAATCATCTTTAAAAAGTGTTGCCATGTATAACCTAATGAGAGAAGGATAAGTAAATTTCAATGCGACCATGTCCGTATTTAAGGTATACCAGTATAGCACTCCTACTTCCAACAACAACTAGCCTTATATACTTAATTTCATGTGAGGAAGGTTGTCTACAAAGATTACACTAAGACCATTGAATAAGCAAAATATGAACATCTACGTAAATTGAATAGAGTATTCCGACATGACCTAATTACATTTCCGTTAGGTACTACCACGCTACAATGTACTTTATTCCTTAACACAAACACACGTGCACACACACACACAAACCAAACATTTATTTGTCTGTTTTATAAATTTTATTTCGTAACTTGATTTATTTAAGTCAAAGTCTTTAAAGCTACGGAAGAGCGAAGTCTCCAAACACAGGCACCATTTGCTTAAATGGGGGCTCCAATCTACATTGTCACTAGAAATAAGTTTTTACTGAAATAAAAAATATAAAATAAAATGTAACTGCAGAACGGCATGTGGGAGAACATGACGTCAGCGCGGACGCAGCAATGGTCCCGTCGGGCGCGGACGCCACCGAAGCCGGTGACTCCGCCGTCCCCGGCCACGCCTTCACCGCCTCCGTCGCCGCCGCCTCCGCCTGCTGACCCTTCTAGGCCGTTTGTATGCAGGCACTGCGGGGTAGGCTTTGCTAGGGAGAAGGCTTTGCAGTCGCACGCGAGGGTGAGTTGTTTATGAGGTATATTGGAGCGACGGTGGCTCATTGGTGTGGCACTATTGCCTTCCGGTCTGGATGGTGTATATACGTACAAATAATTTTGAAATTATATGGACGTTTATCCGACGCTCTTACGGGGAAGGAAAACATCGTATGGAAACCTACGCACGGCTGCGAAGCCGTGCGTCATGTCAATTATGTCTGTACGAAGTATGGTTTATAACCTTTTTCTGCGCCCTGCGCTAGCTTCTATAACTGCGCCCTATTTAAATCTCACTTACTAAAGCTCAAACAAGCTCAGTCAGGTTTAAAATATAGGAGCACTTAAGGTATCTAAATTAATAGACACAACATCATCATTCTCTGTGAAATAAAGAATTATTATTATGTTTTCGAAATCCTTAAGATTCACGGGCCAGATAGTGGCCCGGTCCTTTGGAAGGCATGTGTGGGGCCGAAGTCAACAGCACAGAGGCCCTTTCTCGAATGTCTAATCTTTGTATGAGTAACACATGGCGGTATGTATATATATATATATATGACATTTAAAACTTCTCGATTCGTTGAGCGACAAGAATGTTGACAACAATATGAACACTGTTTGTACAGATATTATTGAATTTTTTGGTTGTGTCTAATAATTTGGATACCCCAAGTGGTTCTATATTTGTGACGCTGAGTGTACCGTGTGTGGGTAATGTGAAGTGTGTGTGCGTGTGCAGGTGCACGGCGGCGACTCGCCGGTGGCGTGCGGCGAGCTGAGCTGGTCGCGGGAGGCGCTGCACGCGCACGCGGCGCAGCGGCACCCGCACCTGCCGCGGCCGAGGGCGCGCGACACACACACGCCATACCACGACTCCGACGCCGGTACTCCTTTTTTATGATCATGTTTCAAAGTGTCAAGATTAGTGGAACAATATAGATTAGATATTGAAATTGAAATTGAAAAATGCTTTATTCAAATAAATCTTTACAGATACTTTTGAATCGTCAAAACAGTATATAATTTTTTTATTAAATCTAATGACTCTACCACCGGTTCGGAATGCTGCCATCCAACGAGAAGATCCCGGCAAGAAACTCGTGGGTTACTCTTTTCAATACTTGGTTTTACAGAGTTTGGTCAAATAACAAATTTATACAATTCAATTATATGCGTCTGCTCCTGGAACACAATATCGTCAGGAAGAGCCTGCTGAGATGCTGAACTTGGAAGAAGTTGGACTTGTCATGTAGATGACTTAGTACCTAGTCTACCACCTAATGTCCACAGTGTGTATTGATGGATCGCTAGAGCCTCGTTAGGTTTGCTTGAATTTCGAAAGGTGTAAGCTAGGATCTCTTAAATTCTATTTATTTACTTAAATTTGCGTGGACGACTAAGGCCTAATACGGGTAGGCTCGCGCCCCTCGGTGGGCACGTTAATGAGCTGATGATGATTTAACGTTTTACACAGATGACGACATGGAGTTCCGACTGTCGCCGGAGACCCATGCCGGTTCAACGTCCGGTGAACGCGTGTTCGACTCTGTACGTGGACCAGAATTGTTCTGCCAAGACTGCGGTGTGGCCTTCCAGAGGGCTGACTTGCTCCGGCGGCATGTTGCAGCAGCTCACAGGTATTTACAATATAACATATGAAGTTTTATGTCAATAATACTTTAATATATAAAGACTAGGACTGGGTTTTCTAACTTTCAAACACCATTAATCAAAAANACCGCTTTAACGCATTAATTCCCGCGTTAATCTACCGACAGTCGAGTTATTGCCATACGGCAAGCGGCGTTGTTATGTCGTTGCAAATTAACGCATTTATGTGGTGGTTACACCTGAAATTAACGTCCATCAACGCGTTAATTTATGTCAGTGTCTTCCCGTTAGTTTGGCCCCAGGGGTAGTTGGTTCAAAAAGTCGTACAATACTTTTATGATTTATCATATTTCTTATGCTTGTTAAAATAATTTGCTCACTTATACATTCAGTGTTGTCTCAACTTTCAAATCAAATATGAGTAAGTACAGAAACTATTAAAAGAACCATTATCAAGACTAGACTTTAGTAAAAATTTATTTTGATGATTTATCCATCTATATTGTCTATGATTTTTTGGTTGTAAATGGAAGTTAGCCATTTGTCCGATAACCAAACAATTTAATATTTTGGATTTGTGCTTTATTATTTTATCTGATTTAAGCAATGAAGGCCGATTAAATTATTATATGGTTAGTACTTCGAAAAAATTTTTACCTACTTTGGTTATATTTTTGTTTTCATCCATGATGAACTCTTTGATAATTTCTATGATTGCGTCATGTAAACGTATAGTTATATGATGTAGCTTCAGTAATTGTGAAAATCACTACGTTCTCGTGTAAATTATCTTAAAGAATTATATTCTTTAAGTGGAAAATGTATTGTTGTGTATGTTAACCTTTTAGTTTGACAGAAATAACCTAAGCTTTTTTCTTGACACCATTTTTGATCAACCTTTCATACTTTAAATAATATACTTAGCATCGAAACCAGATTTACTTTACCTGATTTTGTTGATTTTTGTCCAGAAAGTACATTATTACAATTATACATTTTGACATGTAATATGTATTAAGGTTATGTTGATGTTTTGATCGAGAATCGCTGTATTGTAAGATCTATCTAGGAACCATCGATTTTATCAATGACTTGTAATTTAGCTTATTGATCTCCAAGTGCACAAATTCGTAAATTATGTGTATTCCCCCCGAATGAGAACACTTTAGTGTAGTTGGTATTCAGGTTATATATGTTTTCATATTTAAACAGATAATTACTTTCTTTTATAGTAAACAGATAATATTTATAAATATATTTTTTAGTTATGGTCATTACTATAAACTGACAGATGATGGAGGGAGAGGAGTTTAACCTCCATTGGGAGGAAGAAGTAGAAGTAAAGGTAAGTTTTAATTATTGGACTACTATTTCAAATATAGCAAATATACTTGCCCAACTAATTTTTTTCTTTATTTTTTTTGTATATATTTAAAATGTGACTAAGTATAAATTGAATATAGTCACAATTCTTATTACAAAAATATTTTTCAGTTTACCTATTGAACTAAGTGCATTATTTAAAGTCTTAATATTAACTGAAGAAATGTTTTTTTTATTTATTAGATAATCCATATTTTTTTAATTTTTGTCATAGATGTTAAAGTATGTTGGCATCCTGGATTTTGAATGTTGTTATTGTCTTAAATTATTTTGTTTTTCTTTTAGCACAGTCCTGATGTTGTCGAAGAAGAGGTCATATGTGGTTTGGACACTCATAATGATTCCTACTCTAATGCGGTATTCATAATTTAATCACTCTAAGACTTTGATATGTTGTGGTGGAGCGTGAGAATTTGTTTTATATATAAGTAAATATTTTTTAAGGCTGGAGATATGATTGAAGAAAATGACCAAATGGCAGCAGAAAACTTGATGTATTTATCCCAGGATGTTGTTAGTTACACAGAAACAGCGGAGGTGGCTGCTGATCCAAATGTTGAATGTGTCACAGAAGAAGTGATTACAGATGATTGGGTTATACCTGGATGGCAGGAGAGGTAATTACAACAAAATTGCATGCATTTTTTAAATGTAAAAGTTTTTAGAGTTCTGTAGCCAAATGGTACCCTTATAGATTTATCAAGTCTGTCTGTCCGCCTGTATGTCACAGCCTTTTTATGTTAAATAGTGTGCGCGAGAGACACTTCCAAAGTTCAAAAATGTGTCCCCCCCTCTAATTTCTAAACTATGGGGTTGATAAAATAAAATAAAATATGATGTATATGTCCATGAAATGTAACAACAAATTTTAGTTTGAATGATTTCTGGTGTGTAGTTTTTTTTATACATCAAATGGTGAACCACTATTTTTTCATATTAAAACTGTAATAGGTGCCTAAGTAAATAAAAAATATTTATTTTATGTTACTTGCTGCTGCGGAACCCTCCATGGGCGAGTATGACTCTCGCTTGGCCAATTTTTCTTTGTAAATGTAATTCACTTGGTAAATGTGGAAAACATACTTTTACTATTAAGTATTTGCTATTTATTTTTTAGGGTGGAAGTTCCAGTGGAGAATCTCACATATCCCATGCAAGACATCAAAGAGGGAAATGATATTGATGTTCCACTTCCAACTGATCAGGTAATTGTTAAATATGACACCTATTTAAAATCAGTATCTAAAAGTAAAAATTAAAACTATATTAGGAAATGTACAACTTCTGGTTCTAATAATCTTATGACAGTCAAACTATGTCCACTGTTGGATCAAGGCCTCCCCCAACTACTGTTGTCAATGAGGGCCTAAAGGCCAAAACCTGTTGCATTGGTTCAGTCTTTGTTTCCTGGTTGCTACAGCATTGCTTACTATTTAGATGCCTTTGTTATTGAGTTTCACTCTCAGCTCTTCTTCTTAGCATACATCTACATTGTCCTCATATTCTGTAAACCCTGACATTATTGCATAATACAGGATGAGTACATGGCAACGCGACCGTGGCCGTGCGACTTCTGCTCGCGGCGGTTTCGCAAAAAGGCTGCCCTTATGAACCACATGGTAGCCCACCAGAACGATCGGCCACATGCTTGCAACCTGTGCGGCGTGCGCTATGTGCGCAAGTGCGACCTCATGAACCATTTGAAGGTGCATGCATTTGTACCAGACAACCATGACACACTTGACTATGGTAAGTACATATTTGTTGTTATGGTTAGTGCTTATATGTTGTTATATAAGATGTAATCGCATACTCATTTAGATTATACTTATTTCTGTAAAAAATCATTGCCTTCTAAAAAATTATTGGAAAATACAATTTGTCATTTTTTTGTCCTTTGTGTCATTTCCAAACTAACTCTAGGACGTGACATGACATGACATGACTGACTTTTTGTGTGATCAAGTCTGCGGCGTACAAAAAATCCGAATGGCGAGCAAAATGTTGGTAGCGGATCTGCGTGAGGGCGGTTTGCAGCAAACGTTCAATTGCCTTCGCACTCTTTTTGCTCGGAGCGGCGCGGCTCTTTATGCCCGAATACCACGGATGTGTGGTGCGCCGGGCTTTTTGCGAATCGTGCGCGTTTATGCATATAACCTATCGCAGTCCACTGCTGGACATAGGTCTCCCCCATTTTGCGCCAGATATCCCGGTCCTCTGCATTCCTCATCCAGCCTACGCCACCGACCTTTTGCAAGTCGTCGGTTAAGGTCGGCGCATATACATGTACCACCTTCAGGGAGTACCTAACGACGAGTTTAAGTACAAGGTACGCTACCCGGTTCGACACACTACTGATTTCCACAACGTTGCTGACAATGGACATGTGAACCAGAATACCTACACCACCATGGGAAAAACTATCACCTTCTCCGAAGTAGAGCAAGTGGCCAGAGTTCAGGGTATCGTGTACTTCCCCTCTCTTCAGACAACCACAGTATGCTCCAGTTAAAATATGTATGATAAATTATATATGTTGTTGACAGACAAAACCAATTTGTAGACTTAGAAATTTAGTTAAGTTATTGCTTTTAAACGAACTACAAAAATTTAGTTAAGCGATTGTTCCTGTTGTGGTGACACTGTAAAGAATAGGTTCTATGTTAAGAAGGTTTTTAAGCAAAAGGAAAAATTTAATTTTAACTTAATATGAGCTTGTACTTTCAGAAGAAATGCTAGAAACTAATCAAATTACAAAACCAAAGAAAAAGAGAGGAAGGCGGAAAAAGAATTCTGAATCAGTTCAAGTGAGTGAAATATTTTGCATATTATAAAAAATTGTATTATTTTTATATTTTCGGAATAATTTTATGGGTTTTACTATATTTTTAAAATTAGTTATAGATATCTAATAATGTGATAACATTATTAGATATCTATAGCTCATTATGTTATCACATTATTAGATATCAATAACAATTGTGAAGTGATTCATAAATAATCATCTTTAAAAAGTGTTGCCATGTATAACCTAATGAGAGAAGTATAAGTAAATTTCAATGCGACCATGGCCGTATTTAAGGTATACCAGTATAGCACTCCTACTTCCAACAACAACTAGCCTTATATACTTAATTTCATGTGAGGAAGGTTGTCTACAAAGATTACACTAAGACCATTGAATAAGCAAAATATGAACATCTACGTAAATTGAATAGAGTATTCCGACATGACCTAATTACATTTCCGTTAGGTACTACCACGCTACAATGTACTTTATTCCTTAACACAAACACACGTGCACACACACACACAAACCAAACATTTATTTGTCTGTTTTATAAATTTTATTTCGTAACTTGATTTATTTAAGTCAAATTCTTTAAAGCTACGGAAGAGCGAAGTCTCCAAACACAGGCACCATTTGCTTAAATGGGGGGCTCCAATCTACATTGTCACTAGAAATAAGTTTTTACTGAAATAAAAAATATAAAATAAAATGTAACTGCAGAACGGCATGTGGGAGAACATGACGTCAGCGCGGACGCAGCAATGGTCCCGTCGGGCGCGGACGCCACCGAAGCCGGTGACTCCGCCGTCCCCGGCCACGCCTTCACCGCCTCCGTCGCCGCCGCCTCCGCCTGCTGACCCCTCTAGGCCGTTTGTATGCAGGCACTGCGGGGTAGGCTTTGCTAGGGAGAAGGCTTTGCAGTCGCACGCGAGGGTGAGTTGTTTATGAGGTATATTGGAGCGACGGTGGCTCATTGGTGTGGCACTATTGCCTTCCGGTCTGGATGGTGTATATACGTACAAATAATTTTGAAATTATATGGACGTTTATCCGACGCTCTTACGGGGAAGGAAAACATCGTATGGAAACCTACGCACGGCTGCGAAGCCGTGCGTCATGTCAATTATGTCTGTACGAAGTATGGTTTATAACCTTTTCTGCGCCCTGCGCTAGCTTCTATAACTGCGCCCTATTTAAATCTCACTTACTAAAGCTCAAACAAGCTCAGTCAGGTTTAAAATATAGGAGCACTTAAGGTATCTAAATTAATAGACACAACATCATCATTCTCTGTGAAATAAAGAATTATTATTATGTTTTCGAAATCCTTAAGATTCACGGGCCAGATAGTGGCCCGGTCCTTTGGAAGGCATGTGTGGGGCCGAAGTCAACAGCACAGAGGCCCTTTCTCGAATGTCTAATCTTTGTATGAGTAACACATGGCGGTATGTATATATATATATATATGACATTTAAAACTTCTCGATTCGTTGAGCGACAAGAATGTTGACAACAATATGAACACTGTTTGTACAGATATTATTGAATTTTTTGGTTGTGTCTAATAATTTGGATACCCCAAGTGGTTCTATATTTGTGACGCTGAGTGTACCGTGTGTGGGTAATGTGAAGTGTGTGTGCGTGTGCAGGTGCACGGCGGCGACTCGCCGGTGGAGTGCGGCGAGTGCGGCGAGCTGTGCTGGTCGCGGGAGGCGCTGCACGCGCACGCGGCGCAGCGGCACCCGCACCTGCCGCGGCCGAGGGCGCGCGACACACACACGCCATACCACGACTCCGACGCCGGTACTCCTTTTTTATGATCATGTTTCAAAGTGTCAAGATTAGTGGAACAATATAGATTAGATATTGAAATTGAAATTGAAAAATGCTTTATTCAAATAAATCTTTACAGATACTTTTGAATCGTCAAAACAGTATATAATTTTTTTATTAAATCTAATGACTCTACCACCGGTTCGGAATGCTGCCATCCAACGAGAAGATCCCGGCAAGAAACTCGTGGGTTACTCTTTTCAATACTTGGTTTTACAGAGTTTGGTCAAATAACAAATTTATACAATTCAATTATATGCGTCTGCTCCTGGAACACAATATCGTCAGAGGAAGAGCCTGCTGAGATGCTGAACTTGGAAGAAGTTGGACTTGTCATGTAGATGACTTAGTACCTAGTCTACCACCTAATGTCCACAGTGTGTATTGATGGATCGCTAGAGCCTCGTTAGGTTTGCTTGAATTTCGAAAGGTGTAAGCTAGGATCTCTTAAATTCTATTTATTTACTTAAATTTGCGTGGACGACTAAGGCCTAATACGGGTAGGCTCGCGCCCCTCGGTGGGCACGTTAATGAGCTGATGATGATGATTTAACGTTTTACACAGATGACGACATGGAGTTCCGACTGTCGCCGGAGACCCATGCCGGTTCAACGTCCGGTGAACGCGTGTTCGACTCTGTACGTGGACCAGAATTGTTCTGCCAAGACTGCGGTGTGGCCTTCCAGAGGGCTGACTTGCTCCGGCGGCATGTTGCAGCAGCTCACAGGTATTTACAATATAACATATGAAGTTTTATGTCAATAATACTTTAATATATAAAGACTAGGACTGGGTTTTCTAACTTTCAAACACCATTAATCAAAAACACATACTCAAAAGTCTATCAATATTGTTGCGATATTCAGTTTCTTATGTCGACTTTGTATTTAAAAATATATGTTCTTGTAATAATTGTAATGTCCTGGTAATCCTTGGGATTATTCAGCTAAAGGAGACAACTCGACGTAGCCTTTACAATATTTATTCCGAAAGTTACGTACCAATGAACTCGCAGTTATATGTCGTCAACAATAGATCATAATTGTGGCGTGTCATTGCAGCTACAAGCGTCACGATAGCAGTAGCAGTACGTGGGGCGAGCATACGTGTGACGTCTGCGGCGAGGTCTGTCCCGACGCTACAGTTGTTGGCCCACGCCGAAGGCCACGCCGAGCGGCATACACATCTCACGACCAGGTAGTATTATTCAGCCATAAACTCCCTGATCTGCAAGATATCAAGGCCCTATAATTTTCACCATAGACTGGGATACGGGCAGTTATAGGCCTCGCATATTTGAGTCTATATCGCTGCCTGCCCGAAATCAATAAACTGTTGATAATTAATTATTATTTTCCGACAATAAAAACCTGTCACCTAACACGGCAGATGATAGGTCTTTTTAACCGACTTCAAAAAAGGAGGTTCTCAGTTTTAAATGCAATATATTTCACAAGGCCTTCCCGAAACACTGGAGTGTAAAACATTTCTACTTGAGATGATAGCGCTCTAGGTACTGGTCCTTCAAACTGTGTAAACTAAATGTGATATTTCAATATGACTTACTTTGACTAATAGGTTTTTGTTGTTGCAGATTAAAAAAGAGTTCACGAGGCCGAAATAATTTATCATCTTCAAGTAATTCAAGACAGTTCCCTTGTAGAGAATGCGGTAAGTTTTCTACATTTGTGGCTTTTACTGTGTATGTTTTACACAATAATTTCTTATCAACCATTGGTGGGAACTGTTGAATTCTATTCCAGAGAATCCATCCATCAAAGAAACCATCAAGATCATTAGGTTATTCTTTCCTATTTTTATTGTTTGCTTATAAAAGAGAAGGTTATTTGTATATTATGTCAAATTGCGAATTCTAAGTTAAATCACAAATATATATTTTGGCAGGTAAAGTATTCGGGTCGCGAAGCTCACAGCAGATTCACATAAGGATCCACACAGGCGAGCGGCCGTACGCTTGCCGGTTCTGTTGGAAAGCATTCGCTGACGGCGGTACACTTCGGAAGCATGAGCGTATACATACAGGTAAATTGTAATTATATATTGTGCATTCAAGAGTCGAAAGTCTTTGAACAACTATCGTACTATCTGTGCGTAAGAATGGGCATACGTACGAGACGTCGCCGTCGGCACTATTTGCGAATTGGTTCACTATAGTACGTGACAATTTGAGATAGCTAATTTCTATTGATGTATTATCATCACTTACTACGTTTGTTTATATCTATAGTTATCGATAAATAAGAGCAATTTAATTAAATTAGGTTTATTATAACTAAAATTAAAATGAATTAGGTTTATTCAGCTTAGGCTATTGTGGTAAAAGCACTTCTAACCACACTAAAATTAACGTTGTTGATTCATCATAAGGTCATTATACGTCCGCACCGAGGTTCACGAGGCTGTATAGGGCTTATTCCTTTACGCTGGCCCGTTAACGTACAACCTTTGAATCTCTTCGCAGGCATACGCCGGTTTCCTCACGATGTTTTCCTTCACCGTAAGAGCGTCGAATAAACGTACATATAATTTCGAAAATTCGAAAGACATTGTTACATGGCGGGATTTGTCACCACCATGGAGCCACCGATGCTCGAACATTGTTGATTGCCAAACAAGTAATATGAAATGAGTTAGAAAGGAAATATAATAAAAAGTGTCGAGGAATCTACCGAAGTCATTTTAAAATTAAAAAAACAACATGTGTTCGATATGGGCTTGTGCAGCACTAATACTAAGAAGACCTTTGTGGAGTGCGGGGTGTCCTTTTAGTCCGAGAGCCGGACATATAAAAGTCTATGATTCAGATACATGAATAGTTTATTAATATAGTCTGAGAAACCACAGAACTAAAGGTCGACTCCTGAAAATGCCTGACGACGCCCTTTCATTGTGGTCGACTCACATTTGTGAATGAATTGAGCTTCTCGACCTTTGAAAACTGAATTCTGCTCATCGAATACTTTATTTTTCCGTCAATCTTTTTTTTATGTATCTTTTATGTAAGGTCATAATTTTACATGCGGGCAAATAAGACATTTTCAGGGGGGTGTCGACCTTTAGTTTTATGATTGCCATTTTGAAATGAACTGTAGTTTTAATTCTCTTAAGCAAAGGAGCAAGCTATGATTCGGTCTCCAATGAATAAATTAGCTCAGGAAATGATAACATCAATCATGAGAAAAACAATATTTTTAACATATCTCGCCGAATTACCAGACAAATATTAAACGAAAAAAAATTATTTGCCATCTGATTTTGAGGGTCATTCTTCGGCACAAACGGGCCGGCTCGACCGGGGTTCATATTAATATCATCGTTTGAAATTATTAATCCTATATTTCTCGACCTATTCCGATTAATAGTTATTAAGGTTGGCTCTACATCCAAGGTGTGTTTTCAGGCGAGAAGCCGTACGCTTGTGCTGTGTGTCCGCGCGCCTTCAACCAGCGAGTGGTCCTTCGAGAGCACGTTCGTTCGCACCATTCGGCGCCCGATCGCCGTGCTAATGGTAATGTTTTGTGTGCCATAAATAAATTTAACATTTTTTTAAAAAAAAACGTGAATGAAATAATTTATGTGCGCTTTTGCCAGCGGCTTCGCTCGCGTTTAATTCGGGAAACACAGTTCCCCTTCCTGATTACAAAAAACAGAATATTATTTTACAAGGCAAGAAGGAGCTTTTATTATTATTAATCAACTCGCAAGGTATTAGACCTCGGAGGCAGTTATCAATTGAATTATAAAAAAACAGGTTTAATAGTTATTTTGAAATTATGATGAGAAGGAACATTTAGATTAAATATTAAGGTTGAATTTGTAATATTTATTTTACAGGAGGACCAGCATATTGCTGCGTAGTATGCGGACGAACTCTACATTCCAGTGCAGAATTAGTGCAACACCTCATACAACATTGCGATGCTAACACTGCCCTAAAGCGGCAACCACAGGTCAGTTTTATATGTGGCTAAATTTTTTGTTTGGTTTTAAGAATTAAAATATTTAAACGACATCAAAAAAGTTGTGAAATATATAAAAACGTTGTTTTCCCTTGCAATATAAATTTAGTTGTTGCTGGTTATATTACGATATTATTGAACCACAAAAGAGGTTTTGCACTTTAATGCTACGTTATTCAATACGTTTACGTTTCTCTATTCCAGACTGGACCGCGCAAATACAAGCGGCGACGGAAAATTAAGGAGGAAGGCTCGCCGTCGCGCGCGTCGTGGGAACGAGGCTCCGCGTCACCGGCCCTTGCTTCACGGTCCGCCTCGCCGGCGTCTCCGACGCGTGACGTGACCCCACCCCCGCGTGACGTCACGCCGCCGCGCAGGCGCCGGCGACGGGCGCCCCCGCCCCCGCCTCCCCCCCCGCCCACGCATGATACACACAGAGGACCCGCGCCCGCGTACCAAGCAGGTAAACGCACGTCGCACCCGATGGTGATACGCCCACCGCCTTCACCGACCCGCCCGCGCATTGTACATAATGAGGACATTTTCACACCTCGCTCGTGTGACGTAACACCCTGCCCCCGCTTCGCTGCCCGTACATGATTCATACTGAGGACTAATCTGGAAAACGCTCGTAAAGTCGCATCGCATCCGCGTCACATCGACAACTTAGACGGGCTTTTATTAAATTGTAAAAAGAGAGACAGCTTGCGTAATTTTTATGCTGCACAATTCAATCAGAGCCCTCTGTATTTTGTGACTTGAATTTATAATACAAACATGCGTGCATAGATTTATACCTATATGTGAGTACTAAAAGGTAATTGTAACTTCGAATAGCTCGAAAGAAATTGTTGATTCCCAACATTTTATGTTTGCATGAAAAACTAATTTCACTTTTTTTGCCTTTCAAACCGAAAGCAGGTAAATATAACAATGGCGATATAGCAAAAAAAAATCGGAAATTACACAGAGTTCGAAGTATGCATATGTTCGGAACATTAATGAAATGCAAAATGGCCTGCAGTAAAAATACCTGCAGTAGCTGGTAAGCGGCCTTTTGCATTTCGAGAGGGGGCGGACCTCTACACTTCATACCATCTGTATCTAATACGACCGCTGCTACGGTACGGCGCTAGCATGTATCGAAATTGAGCGCAGCCATCGAATGCAGCTACTGTCGCCACTGCCCTCTCTTGAAACACGAAAGACCACATCGCACTACTCTCCGATATCATTAGAGATCGGCGTGGCGGCTCGACGTAACGTGTGTCATATAAGCTACTAAGCGAAATCAATTCCAAGTAAAATGTATGATATACTAATACCCGCATTACACAACGGCGCATTTAATATAACAGTGATCTCAGAGGTGGGACCATGGTGCAGTTGCCAACCAGTGACTATGAATCCTTCGTCACGGTATCCAGTAATTTCACTGCCTGTCTCACTCCATAATCCGAGACATGGCTATTCTAAAAGGTTGATTGATGTAGCATATTAGTGGGATATTTCCCGCCACATCAATCAAGCTCCCTCAAATAAATTACAAATAAAAAAAACCTTTGTAAAGGTCTCCATAGTGTCACTCTGAAATAACATTCAGTGATAAATTCCGTGCTTCAGAGGACACAAAGCCGCCGGTCCCGGCTACAGTCTAAGGACAGTAGCCGTTAACATTCAACAATCCGCAGAAGGCCTGCGTGTAGAGTTACGGCTAAATCTTCCTATTGTTGTGTGTTGCGGGAAGGCCTCTGCCCGGCGGTGGGATGTAGGCTGATGATTAAATCCTAGTGATGAAAACACATACATTGCATTCCAGGTGCGCCAACGCCGGCCGCCGCGGCACCCGGCTGACGACCTGCGCGCAATAAAGCCTCGTCCACAACCGAGACGTTCCGCCCCCTCTCCGCCCACGCCGGCCTCGCCCACTTCCTCTATTGTCGCCTGTATCCACCGCCCACAAACCTCGCCGTAGCCACGCCCACCGCCTTGCCAGATCAAAGGCCGCCCCGTGCTACGATCAAAGCCTCGCCCGTGGCTACGATCAAAGCCTCGCCCGTGGCTACGATCAAAGCCTCGCCCGTGGCTACGATCAAAGCCTCGCCCGTGGCTACGATCAAAGCCTCGCCAGTGGTCACGCCCACAGGCTCGCCGGCGGCCACGCCCCCCGCTTCACCCACACTCGCCGACACCAGCGGGCCCCACAAGTGCGAGATGTGCTCCCTAGAGTTTCTGACGCGCGACGCTCTACTCTTCCACGTGCCGTACATATATGACGTAAGTCACCGCGCAAGCGGAACGCGCCACGTACTCCAGTGAAGCACCGTTAGTGCTAACGGCCAGGTGCCGTGAATAGGGCGGCGCCACCGGATTTGGGAATGCAATCATAACCAGACTCGACAGGATTTCTCCTGATAACTTACTGGTCCCGCTACACCCCTAGTGATCGTACACATACATACCTACATGCCAGTATCATGAAACACGTCTGTACAATGAGATAAAACACAGCGCTCTTTAATTTGGCAGCGCATGAGCATATCCAGGTGGACAACGCATTTGCACCCGCGTTTGAGTTTTGGTGGGTGAGACTCGGTGAGTTCTTTAAGCCGCAGTTATAGTGCTTGTACATGGCGCAGAAAAGGTTTTTTACTGGACCAACCACTTACCTTCCTAGTCTATTTGCAAATATGCATCAAGAAAGCAGATGTGCTTGCCAGGTTGTCCAGGCTGAACAGTGAGAGCGCTGAAATGAAAGGATCCGAATTATTTTTTGTTAATAAAATCCACATGTGTCTAGTATACTTTCTATTGGCTTATAGAATAACGATTCGAAGTGGTATAGAATAATTGAGATGAGTAGGGTGTTCCTATTGAACATTTTTCATCAATTGAAGCCAACTAAAATGAGACTCTTTAAACAAGTCTCAAGTATTAGATGTAAATTTAATAAAAGGATTTACCAGCTATTATATGATACAACTACTACTTATTACCTACTACAAAGTAACTAATGTAAGTTCATATATTGTTTTGTGATCATCAATGATAATATATATATCATAAAAGAAACAGGTAATTATATCATCAGTGCGCGCATTGTGAAGACTCGAATCTTCCCATACTTAGTCTGCATGGAGCGCAGCAACGAACATGACACTTTGTTTTTTAAGTGTGCTTATCAATTTTAATCAAATATGTCATTCGAAAGTGTACAAATTATGACTCCAAAATTTATATATTTCAAGAGATTTCATACCACAAATTGGTATTCTAAGATATTACGTTTAATTAGTACAATTTTATTTCCCAAATATTCTTACAAATGTCGCTTGGGCGGCCATTGTGGCTGAAGAAAGAGAGGGATAATTAGTTTTCGTGCGAAAGCGATAAGGACGCGAAACGTCTGTACTCTGTCCAACCACTTATTTTCTTTTTGACAGCTCACAACTATGAAAATATTTACTTTTATATTAAATATAAATGTAATACAGCAATAACGTACTTTATTGATGGGTTGATGACGCCCAGTTAGTCAATTGCCCTGTGTTTAATAATGAGACACAGACTATCATAAACCATTGTCTTTGTATCGATGATTACTAAATTTTGTTTGTTATTTCGACAGCTGCTTTAGATTGGAAGTAAATCTAATTCAAATGTTTAGTTAATAACGAATTTCTACGTCAAGTTTAATCAAGAGTTATGCACAATTAAACCTATATAATGGGTATACATGACCCACTTATTTATATAACGGATAACTAGGCAATTGGGAATATTAATCACACATAAAATTATTAATATTATTGATTACAATTTTTTAAATAAAAAAATGCTTCGAATCGTTAACTCGATTATAAGTTGTTCTTTAATGAAATCGATACGTATTTCAAATCGATTATCTAAAGTGCAAGGCTTGGCACTTTTATCAAAAAGTTTTAATGTGTCAAGAAGTAAATGATTGGATCATAGAATTGGACAGAGTTCTATTGAATTAACATCTTTTATTTGCAAAAGGCGTAAATGACAAAAACTAGCAGTTCTTTTTATTCTAAATATTTTTGTTACGCCATCTCTTTTACTTTGTGTACGAATCTAGTGAAAAGTACGTAAAATAGTGCTGCCATTTTTTATATGTTTTGTGAGCATATAACGTATTTATGATAATCCTGCGCAAAACTTGTGTGTCGTACACACAAGAGCTTGGACCTACCTGCATGAAATTTGTATAAATACTTATCAGAAGTATCACAAACAAATTCTTATGCTATGAAACTATCGCTTACCCTAAGGCTACACTTACGGGAAATGACATTAATTAACGCGCTGATGGGCGTGAACTTCAGATGTGGCCACTACATAATCGCGATAATTGTCAACGGCATAACAACGCCGTTTGTCGTTTGGCGATAACTCGACTGTCGGTACATCAAAGAGATAAACACGAGAAATAATTGAAGCAGTCACACTTGATTTGTCAATTAGCATCGTGATCGCATCGGGATCGCACGTGTGTTTTAATATATAGAATAGGGTTGCCTCTTTTTATTTTTGCATTTAAAGTACTTGGTCATTATAGGTTATTGGTTAAAGTACATTGCTTATACAATACCTATACATTTTGTATTAAAGATCTAATCCTTTCCGATACTAAAAACTGGTGGAGTATTTATTAAGGAATAAACCCGTACTAAATATTGTATTCCTACCAAACACCACTCGTAAATAAATACAAATAGGTTAATAATATATTAGATACGGTGCGTAATTAAGATTTATTTAAATGATTTAAGTACCTACCATGATTTAAGTGTGTAGTTAGGCTTATTTCAAAATCATCATTATCAAATCAAATTATGCAAAATAAAGTATTTTCGCGTACTTTAATACTCTTGTAAGGTATAGAGTACAATTGTACATTTAATAACGTACAATACTTTATTATAAAGTCGGGTGGCAACCCTAATCTTGTCGTTTTTCACGCCATCATATGAACATCATCGCCCATCAAAAAATTTACGCTTTAATAATTTCAAATGTGACCACGCTTTTGCACGTCGAATTTGTCGCGATTATTATGGCGTTGATGGGCGTTAAACGTTAAACCCTATGGTGGCCCCAGCATTAAAGACAAACACTCAATGAAATTTCATAAACGTCCTTGAGCTTTTTTCATTCCCTTCATATTCTGATGGCTGTAAATTAATGTTCATAGGAATAGAAATAATTACTATGAATGAGGATACTTATTGTACTATATGTTTATATTGAATCTCTGATACTATTTGGAATTGTAATACAGAGATTCCAAAATGAAAACGACTAGTTGTTATTATTGTAATTTTTGCATCATTAGTATATACAAAAATTAAGTATGCTATTATCGGAGACTTCATTATAATAACAGATTAAATAAGGGGGTCTTATATAAAAATACATGTTTACGTGAATCAAGGTTTTAGCTAATAATACGTCGAAATATCATGTAAATATTTATTTATTATAGGTATTTCATGATTCATAATATTAGGTATAAGGCCATGAGCAATGTGATTCTAAATAATATCGAGACACCTCTTAATAAGTATCTGTTTCTTTTCATATACTGTTGAACAGTTATCATTATGGTATATACATAAAATTATGTTGATATTATATTAGTGTGTGTGTGTGTATGTGACGTAGTAAATCTGAACATTGTCATGGTGTTATATAATCACAATCTGCTTGAAATTATGCTAGAATAGTAACAGTGTAAGTGCACTATTTATTACAATGGGAGTGAACTCTTAATAGAACTGTAGCTATTCCAAACTGAGAATAATATGTGTGATTAGATTACCCACAGGCATTAATGTGTTGAGTGTTGACATCTGTCTTTAACTTCAATAGACATCATATTTGTATTAACTTAGTATTGAAACAGACTACTTGGATGTGTGTTGCATGTATGAATGCTATCTATTATTTTAGGTGCCTGTTGGGGATAATGATTCTATTGTATTTTACTAATTGACTGATTTATCGATTAGTTTCGTGTATATTATTGTTATATCTAGACATGATTCTGTAAATAATTATGTATGTAATTAGATATATTTGTGACTATTTTAAAGTTTTTTGTTTAGTACAAATACTGTATGTTTTGGGGTTCTTGAACATTTTACACTGTTTGTAATATATTCTGCAAGATATAATATAAAATAACTTGTGCCATAGAGAGGTGGCGGAATTTTTTATTGTATATTTTTGTGGTCTATCAAATGTGTTCTAGTTATTTCCTAATTATTCTGTATAGTTTTCAAACCATTTATGTTTCGAATAGAAAGTAACAAATTTAATAAAAGTGCAATAATAATATCCCCAAAACACACTTTGACTTTTCTAGGTATAAAGCTAGTTATTATTAAAAAGTTCTTTTTTATTGTTTAAATTACACAGAAATCAATAACTTAAGTTCAACAGTCAAATTATTTAGTCTATCGTAGCCGATAAAAAGCACATTGTTGCCCCTTGAAAGTATATAAGAAATATCAACTACCCATCAACCAATGTATTTCAATGAGTATAATTATAACAGACTTAATAAATGCTGTGGAAATAAACCTCTATGTAGTTTAAGGGCTTCCATGTGGGGAATAAATCACAATGCATTTTATTAAATGGATTAAAGTACTTTACCTTGTTGTTTCTGAATTATTGGTATTACTTTAATCTTATTTTTTGTTGTTCACGAATGTAACCAAATGTTGTACCTAGGCAATAAAACGATCAAATAAATGAATTTTATGTTTTCATCAACTTTATATCACGCAGACAGAAATATAAACTATGACGTCCTCAGGGTTTTAAAAACACTTCGGACTGTCCCCCAGCGGCACCTTTAGAACAAGAATATTTATTGATAAGAAACATGTTACGTTTATATATATATATACCAACTGTTCCCTGCGTTATATTCTCCCGCGGTGAAACATTACCTAAAAGCGCGCAGCTCACGTGGCATTAATTATTAAGAATAAATATTTAGAAAACATTTAATTTTTCTGAAATCAAATGTATTTTCTTAAAGAAACGTAGCCTATGTTTTTCCTTATTACATCAGCTCCCGTCCATATTGGTCCAGCCGGTTGTAATCTCTTCAATGGCTGGAGAGATTTCGACAAGACTCCATCAACGCCGCACTGCGTCCGTCGCCTAAGACGAATGTTAGGGTTTCTTATACCGGTAATTTTAAGCAGCAGAAGCTCAGCTAGGTTATTACACGATCCTACCACTGGACACTTATTGCGGGATTAGTTCTCAAAAACTTGAGAGACAATGAAGCGAGCTATGCTCATTATTTCTTTAAGGAATTCAGAAATAATATTATTCGTGATAACTATGGTCTGTTACCGACATATATATTCGGATCAGCAAGTTGAAGCAGGGCGGCCAACCGACTAAAGGACAACTCATTATCTACATTGCCTTGCCCACAGAATAATTAATAGTACAAGTACAGATATATCATGGCCATATAAATTCGACCGATACCCAGAGCGCGGAGTAAGGCGTGTTACTCAAGCATTTTTCTGTGCTTCATAATCTCCGATGGTGTCTGACTTGACTACCGCTATATCGAGGTTTGAGATGTTTGTACGAAAGCGCTACTATGTCTATACATACCGAGTACATGAACTATGAAGACCTTAAACAACCATTTTCATCGAGGAGTAACAGGAGGAGTAGACAGGGAGATGTAATATCTCGGAAACTGGTCACAGCTGCGTTAAATGTCGCAACTTTGTCCTAGTGTCAATTAGTGGACCTATTATACAAATTACTGAAATAATATAGGATGATAAAGATAAAAATAAATATAAGTGGACGGGGACGGCATATCTCAGCTATTTTTTCAATTTTTTTTGGTGACATATCCCACCCAAAAAAAATTGGAGATAAGGCGCTGTTGAAGTGGCAGTGGGGTGATTAAATATGTCGCAGAATAGCGGACCGTTGGAGCAGACGAATTTTGGAGTGCAGACCACTTCTTGGTAAGGTAGCCTAAAGTGCGACGCCCTGGAGTTATACCTACACATAACAACAACAACTTGCGAATCTGGGGGCACGGCAGTGCCCCCGCCAAGTCGAGCGCGAAGCAAACACTGCCGTACCATCCTTTACAGGATCCATTTCGCCGCATTTTCAGGCCCCGATTTGAGAACCTTTGGATGATACCAGAGCGCTGAAATTTTCGTCATCTAGTAAGATATAACAATTTACTTTAAATCCAAAATTTCAAGTCTGTATGTCATTTAGTTCCGACGTTAAGCGAAAGCAAAGTTTCGCATTTTCGACAGACCTCACTCACTCACTCATGATCATCAAAATAGAACTAGTACTTCCCATTAACTCAGAAAGCTGAAATTCGGTACAGAGTTAGGGTTTAATGGCTACATAAAGGGAAAACTTCGAAAATCGAAGATCTGGAGTACCTGGTGACCCTGCTTAGATAACAAAATCATCAAAATAGAACTATTACTTCCTATTAACTCACAGAGCTGAAATTTGGTACAGAGTCAGGGTTTAATGGATACATAAAGGGAAAACTATAATAACTTGGATAATCGAAGATCTGGAGTACCTGGTGACCCTGCTTAGATAACAAAAGAGCCCAGCCAAACTATAAGAGATTGACATACCGCCTTTAAACAATATTATATTTAACATGGTGGGCCGCTTCATCCGATGTCAAAAATCGGGGGTACGGTAGTGCCCCGCCAAGTCGAGCGCGCTAGACCAATACAAACAGACATGTTGGTGCACAGCTATTTTTTCAATTTTTTTGGTGACATATCCACCCAAAAAAATTGGAGATAAGGCGCTGTTGAAGTGGCAGTGGGTGATTAAATAGTGCAGAATAGCGGACCGTTGGAGCAGACGAATTTTGGAGTGCAGACCACTTCTTGGTAAGGTAGCCTAAAGTGCGACGCCCTGGAGTTATACCTACACATACAACAACAACTTGCGAATCTGGGGGCACGGCAGTGCCCCG
>PQWD01013716.1:0-42673 GCA_019425675.1 Leucinodes orbonalis | reverse complement strand
GTTGTCTGTCAATATACAAGAAGCTTCCGACCCATTTGTTAATGATTGAGACGTCGCTATTACACCAAGGGTTCCGGTCGATCCCCGAAAGTACAAACATTTCTGTGCATGAACATGTCTGTTAGTGTAGGTATTTTTAGTATAAATATAATATTATAATTATATATATATATATATATATATATATTAACATTACAAACCAATATATAACTAGTTTATCGTTATTTAGATTCCATATTACAGTCTAATGCTTAGTTGGCTAGATGGCGCTGTGTGTATGTCAGTGAATATTTGACTGACTTTAAAAAAAAGATGACACCGTGCATTGGAGGGCACGCTAAGCCGTCGGTCCCGCCCCAATCTTAGGATTGTAGTCGTTACTCACTAATCTATATCCATACAATTGAAAATGATGATATCTTGCCGGGTAAAGGAAAAGACAAGCTACAAAATCTTCACGTGGTATTGAATATATTATATATTATATATCGGATTAGAAATTCACACAGATTCTCTAACTGTAGAACTCATCAAGAAGTACCGTCACACGCCAGGCCCATAGTTACATGTGAAACTCATACGAATGCGCTCGCGACCGCAACACGCTTAAATTAACCAATTAGCTGATGTTCTCACGAAATGGTTATCCCTCGAGACGCGAATACTGGGAAAGGGACACGTTGAGATAATTATTGCTGTACAAACAACCGTTGCGAGTAGATTTTTATCATGACATTGTATTTTTATACATCGATCTAGTGGAACTATAATAATAGTTGTAAAGTGCGTCCTAGTATAATCATATTACAAATCACGATAAAGGAGATTTTAGAAATCTGTAAAGTTTACGAAATACTCGATAAACTGTAAAATATCTGACAACAGTATCTTTCTTCTCTTAAACCTATGTCAATCCACTGCTGGACATCGATATTCTAAATAAGAGATATTATTCCAGAAATAGGTTGCTTTGTTAACCGTTTTTGTGAACTGTTCTTTAAGCCGAACCAATAACGGCTGGAAATAAGTTCTACTTCCTATTAGCTAGCAATCGAGTAGTATTACCTACAAAGCTCTGAAATAACCTATTTAAATTTCTAGAATATTCAGTGAAACTAGGAGGAATGTGAAACGATTGCTATTTGATATTAAGACACTGACATCTCAATCAATGCCGTCAGAATCAATTTAAAAAAGATTCCACAGCAGAATAAATACAAATTTAAAATGCCTTGATTTATTGCCACTATAAAAATATAAAACAGCTACATCATCGTCACCATCAAAAGTATTTATTACTGCAGTTAGCTTAAACTAACAAAGACAAAGCACGGGGCGAACAAGTTTACATTCTTGATGACAACTAAGCCATTCCCACTGCGGATGCATTGGCAAAGAATTATTAATTATTTTCATATATGTGTGAACTGTTGAATTTCAAACAGGAGGCGCAGATTCAAAATACTCTACCACGTACAAATATTTTGACGGTAAAAGCAAACATGCAAACCTGCGCACGCCTGTAATGATATTCGAAGTTGTGCGTGAAGTCGCCTATACATTCTTTACGGGTAGGCTAGGCCTCTTGCTGGGGACATATGTATATGATTGATGATGATGCAAAAAACACCCAGATCATTACAAACAGACAGTACATAAATACAAAAATGTACTGCCCGGAGATCGAACCCGGAACCCTTGTGCCGACGTCAACTAATATATATTATTTCATACTTAACAAATTTAAGCATTTAATTTATTTTTGTCATTTCAATTGAACAAATTATTTAATCAAATACTATGGAATTAGTAGATACTATTTTGGTGATCTTCAAATATTTTTTTAATCGATTTTATACCTATAGGTAATTTGATAAACTTGAAACTACTGATCTCTTTGATAAAAATTCTATCAAATTTGTAAGATTCTGTAATTAATCCTACTTAGGAAGTCAATATGTAAAATGAAATATTTTATTAATAATATAGCAATTCATATCTAATAAAACTTCATAATCAAAAATGTCTTACTTTTGGAAACTCAACTCAGTTTAAATTGATCGCTATTATAAGACCGGATAAATATATTTCTGTTACAGAGCAGTGCCTGAATACTTTATTCAGAATGATAGTATTTAAAAAGGTTTATTTGGTTCTGTTAACATCGTGTACACTATGAAATAATTTAACTGCTGAGTTTGCCGTGCACCGGGAAGCATCTGTTATACAATTATCGGTTAAAAGCCGCGTCAGTGGCCGCGCTCTTCCTAAATGATTCCTTCATGATATCCATCGGGCTACTTATTAGTCCCACATACGCACAGATTAGTACGCAGCCATCATTCGAAAGGACTACTTCCATACTTTATTCTTTTTAATTATTAAAATAATATAACGCTGAAAACTGGCTAGTGTTTAAGCGAAATGGAAACATTTTACATACCAGTGTAATGAAGACAGTTGACTCACAAGTGGCCAGTTCATACTCAAATGGTGGAAAGTGGCCAGCTGGAAGCAGAGATGTCAAGCAAACGCCGGAAAGAGATCGCACTCAAAAGTAGTGCAGTAATTATTTATATTTTGTACTGAATGAATTGCAATCAGAGGACCAGGATATCTGCGTAAATGGGACAATTTATTTCCAGCAGTGGAGGCAATAATAGGTTGAAGAGACAGAAATCATTATAATCATAGTGCGGAAAAAAGTTTATCGGAAAACACGAAATATGTTTTATATTTCATTTCGTTAGGAGACACCTACTTATGGTTAGAATGGTTAAAGAATAATATCCATGACTTTCTGAGCATTAAGATATTTATCTTACTAGTGGAGTGTGCACAAATACTGCATGATATATCCCGCCGAGTCCTTTCTTTCATCGATCAACCAGGCGACGTGCAGCGACATAATTTATAGTAGAGATGCGAAGTGTCGACTAAGCGCTTTGAATCCACATTTATTATTCGCACTGCGAAACTTTTGGAATTCGTTGCCAGCTTATGTTTTCCCGAGGTGTACAATTTGGGGGTCTTCAAGTCGAGAGTAAATAGTTTCTTCTAGGTCAGCGTGTTTCATCCTAGACATCGTCGATTTAACACCAGACAAGGCGTAGTCAACGCTGGCCTATTTAATGTAAAAAAAAGTACATTTTGTTCTAACCAAATTAGAATATATCGTACTTTCGAGCCACGATCTTCCAGACCAAAGAGTGATCTTAACTCAACCACAGACCCAAAACTAATCAAATTGAAGATATTATTAAATATTGACAAAGAAATAACATTTTACTCGCATTAATTTATGTAAACACATATGCATATACACAGTATATAAATATATGTACAGACAGATTATTCATATTATGTTCATCCGTTAGCATAATCAATAGGATGTTATCAAAATGCAATTAATATTTCCAAGCAGCTCAACACTGCATTCAACACGCTGCGCGCTCATACCCACAGAGCCGACCGGACAGGAAGCTCAGCAAGATGAAATCTTACGTCTGGCTGCAGTTACATTACGCACCTCGACAACCAGCTGTACACTGGTACGTATGCGTTCATTATTATTATAGCCTATTTTATAAAATGATATCGTTCATGATAGTGGTGTTGCTAACGTTGTCGTTATAGTTGTCTATCCAAGTTTTAACCGTGACCGACGGCTTTAAATGTGCTCCCAAAAGCACGGTATCATCTTTCTTTTCAGACAATCAGGTGATTCAGGCTGCGATGTCTTAACTTAACTGTGAAATGTCGCATACGAATCCACGACCGCTGAATCTCGCAGCGATCTCAAACGCTCAGAGGACTTACCGCCATCTCTTAAAGCAGTAGTGCAGTAATATTACTTCGCCTTTTCTGTACAAAACGTTCATTAAAGTAATACTGATTACAGCGATGCGGTATCCCTCCTCACAACTAGACGTATGCGTTATGTTAAATATAAACAAATGTGGAAGATGAGTAAGTATGCCTCTTACGACGACTCTGCGCTTGCTAACTAACATATAGTGTATTACAATTTGTTGTCTGGCAGGAAACATCATGGAGTTATGAGATATCATGGGTCAATTAAAGCCTAGACCGTAAACAAAGACAAACATGCACATTGATGAAGATAAACTTTCTAGATACAATCTCTACTTCTTCAGCTCTTAGTTTTTCATTTCTGGAAATGCTAATATTTTGATTCAATATTACATTCCCTGACACACTAGGCCTTCCTTACTAATTGTGGAGGATATTGACACCATGACCTATACCACCTGGTATTCACCAAATTCAACATTCAGACTGTGAAGGCATGTAGCGGCGAATAATGAATGAAAAATCCAAAAAAAAATTAGTATTCATATCACACAGTATGAAATTGGGGAACAAGATTTAACTACATTTCAGTTTTTCAAAGTGAAAAATATATTTTTATTTCAGGTGAAATGGACAACCATGTCTTCAAAAAAGCGACTCGGAACACAAAAACCAATCGTTATGTACATTTTGCTGTCATCTGTTAAGAAAAGGTAAGACCTTTTCCATATTAATAATAAGTTACTTCATTTGAAGCACTACTGTAGATCAGGATTTGATGGTCGCGTACAATTCAGT
Source organism: Leucinodes orbonalis (assembly GCA_019425675.1). Taxonomy (NCBI): domain Eukaryota; kingdom Metazoa; phylum Arthropoda; class Insecta; order Lepidoptera; family Crambidae; genus Leucinodes; species Leucinodes orbonalis. The sequence continues at coordinate 38,062 of PQWD01013716.1, read as the reverse complement.
ACACTTTCAGAGAATTCCCTCCACAAACAAAAGCCTCAAATTGTGGAAATAGAAAGATCTCTTTCCACCATTCGAGAGATTTTCGACATCGTACTGGGACAATTGAGAGTATCAGTATGGAGACTTGTATTAGTGGGGAGACAATACGTATTTTTATAAAGGGAATACAACGTAAATTCTTCTGGTGTTACATACGTCTAATGCTTCCTTATCCTTAAACCACCAAGTGGGCTATAAGTTAGTGGAGCTACAGAAGTTCAATGTCTTTTCTACCAAAAACATTTATAAAAATTTAAACAAACAAAAAACTAATAACCAAATAATATTAAGTTGGTATATGTTTGGAGTCGTTAGCAGTTTTTTAACAATTTGAATGATTTTTAATAAAAACAATCATTGTAATACATATAATTTAATTTAAAAATAGTTGCTCTGAGCCGCCTACGGTTTTTGAATGCTCGCTCAATTTCTCTGGTTCCTTCATCAAACTCTGACTTCTTAATCAGGATCACCTCTGAAGATCCTCATTGTAAAAATAATCATCAAAATCGGTTCATCAATGAAGGAATTATCCGCGAACAAACATAAGAACGCTATATGTGTATGCGGTCGAATTGAGTAACCTCCTTTTTTAATGTGGTTAAAAAAGTTAAAATCCAATTCTCAAATGAGATCATTACTTATACTTAGATAAGTAGGACGTAACCTGTTGCCTGTGATTTTCAGACATGTTCCGAACTCTGGCGTTTGTTTTACGATTTGCCTGCTAGATAGGCGACGTTGGATACCTAATGTGTTTGAAGTTAGCAGACATAATCGATTTTTATATAAAGGAATGCTTGTTTTAAAGGTAATTATCAAATATTTAAAAAGTGATATTTTTTTTGTTTCAGAAAGGCTCTACTTCAACAGCATACAATTACTACAAATTCCGATTAAAATTAGCTGTCTTAGTTTTTGTTTTATATTTGATATTTAATTTATTTAAGCTTTAGACTTTTGTACACACCATAAACCTAAACTTACCGCAGTTTTAAGACAACATACTTATTGTATTTCTTAAAATGTTTTCTTTATCAAATTAAATTCAAATAAAAAATTTAAGCAGTTATTTGTAGTATTTCCTTATTTATTATCATTAAATATACTCCAAAAGATGTCCTGGCTTTTAAATTATATTGTAAAGTATGTGATGGTGCAATATAAGTAAGGATTTCTATGTCTGCCAATAGAAAGGGTATCTAAATATTTTTGTGAAATGAAAATAAAACAAAATACATATTTTGGAAATGGCACGTTTTATTAATAAAAATGTACTTAAGTGTGTAGGAAGTAAACTGAAGCCATCACAACCAGAGCTTGACAGGTTTATTTAATACAAATACAACAATAATTATGTATTGGTCCAAGGACCTACATAAACAATCAAACTTGTGTTGATTACATCTCTCGTGCACTATTAACAAACTTTTGATTAAACTGTATTCGAATATTAAACTATTTAAAACAAAATATATTTCATCGACAACTAATTTTAGGTATGAATTATTTAAATATTATAATCATAGTGGCAGTGTAAAGTTTAAATATATATGTGAATAATTTCATTAATGTATGCATCTTACACTATGTAAGTAATTAAGTAAAAAATCTAATAATATACAACATTTTTACATGTTTAACAATCTAACATTAAATTAAATTATTTAGTTACGATGTTAAGTAGAATAAGACATTACCTTTACTCAGAAATGTGAAAAAATTATTTGTTGTAAGTACATTATTATTAAATATGTTGCATATTAAAAATTGAAACATATAGATATAATAAATGCAAAAATGATTTGTATCTATACAATATTTAAGTACTTCAGCTACTTTAATAAGACTCTAGTCTCCAAACAAGAAACACCACCTAATTCAATCATACATTATTTTTGGATTTTAAAATGGACTTCAAAATTCGATGTTAGGTTTCACTTTAGATCGCTGAGCCAGCGATAAAAATAGACTTCAGTACATTTTTAAGAATCATAAGGTATCCTAATTATATGTTTAGCCAAAGTTGCACTATAGCAGAATAAGTTCAATGGCATTTTTGCAATTCCCACAATTGCAAAAAAACATATGATGAAAGTTTAAAAAAATTAAATTAATTTACTGCCCTTTATATCTATGGAATTTCTAGTTTGCTTGTGGATACCTAAATATTTCAAATTTGTGACCATTCTATGTTTCGATGCAATAACATCATAATCTTATTGTAAAAAATTATAACTAATTCATAAAGTGACTAGGAACAAATCTAGTCGATTAAGTAGACACTTACATTACTCATAAATAATAAAACAAGGCAAGTTGGTATTTACAGAAAAAATAGAATATATAAAAAACAATCTTTATAACTTTCGAAGTTCACCATATTCTCTTTAGAAATGCATGAAGAAAAAACTTATAATACCTACAAGGACTCGTGCATTATTCAACATCTTCAAAAACCTAAACGCTTTACTGTTTTAAACATCACATACGCACAATTTTCCTCTATGAAGACATCACAGACAAAATATAATTTATTTACTTAATACATCGTCTTTTAGTTCATTAGGCAACAGAACTGAACTTAATCGACTCAAATATTGTAGCCTCAAAAGTAAACCTTTATTAAAAATACTGACAACATTTCAAACATCCCAATACAATCAATATTTATTTACTTTCACTTATCAAATAAAATAGTACAGAATCAATTATGTTCCCTAATGAACGACTGCCGTAAACAATTCCGTAAAACAAAATATGTACATCCTCGTCAACAGTCCTCCATTTGCACTGTGGTGTCGTGAGACCTAAATGTGCACCATGAAGTACGGTTGAATCTCGTTCGGCTATCGCAAACCGTTCCTCTCTCGTCCAATGAACGGGCTCGATTCGTGATTGTTCTTCTCCAAATTTCCGGACAACGTGGGTCCGGCCGGCTGCGCTTGAAGAAGCCAAGTTCCATAGCGCGATTATGAGAATAATTAGTACCAATAAACCTATTATTACCGACAGGATTATCACCCACAGAGAACTTCCGAAGGTTCACTTATGTTGAAGTCTGGGTATGCTTCTGTCTTCGCCTGAAAAAAAATACATTTTCTTGACGAACATCTTAGCTACAATTTTGTCGGAGTGGTATAAATGAACTTTTAAAGAACTTTTGATGAAAGTCGGTTTAAATAATGGCTGTAGCAGAAGAGGAATGTAGAGTCATGCAGGACATAAACCATAATTAGATTTAAGAATCTAAAATGTTTTTTATCTCAAATCTTGGATTAGAATTTGTTGGACTTACTTTAATTATTATTATTTGCAATAAAATGGTCATTTAAAACCAGTATATATAAAAAAGATTTTTTTTCCACAAAAATTGTGAGTTTGTAAATAATGCCACTTTTTTTGCAAAATATTTTGCGTGAATGTGGCGTTTTATACTGAATGGTACGTTAGTTACAAAAATCTACATCATAGATGACCTGAATACTCGTTTAATTCTTCTTCTCAGACGCATCGTATACCTTCGTATCGTTTAGGACACGTATTTGAACAGGCGGACATAGACTCATTAAATTGAGCTGTTTTAGAATCGAACTGTTGGTTTGATGCGCATTTTTATTAAAAAATATATGTTATCTTACCGACGCTATGTCATCATAATGCTTGCTTTGATGCAAGTTATAGTGCTCCGGGATAACGATATAGGCTGTAGAAGCGATATTGACGTGGCTAACCCGAGGATAATCTTCTACCAAAGTTGCATTCCAAAGACGTGCCTTTACAGTAATGGTGGTAGCTTGCATACGCCCGAGTCGATAGATGACGCATTGGAACTGTATGCATTTCGCTGTTTTATTTTGGCAATTCTGCAATATAAAGACTTGTTCTTAAAAATTGTACAATTTTAAGATATATCTTAAATCAGCTTTATATTATCTTACATTAACGTATTGACTACTATTTTTTGTTTTGATGTAAAAAAATCAATCAAATTCTAAAATAAAAGTATTCTAAATAACTCTGTTACAGAAATATATTGTCACTACCACCTACCATATTGACCACTTGCTTCCGTTGTCCATCTTTGTCAGTATACGCCTCTGCCTTTACAATATCACTTTCCCTTTCCTCCGAACTTTGTTTCCATAGCACTTGAGTACTCCGTCACCTTTTTCGTTTCGTTGTATTCTTTTTCGCTGGAACTAACACTCAATTTGCCTGTGCGTAAAAACGGATCCATCTCCAAGTTTTCCAAATATGGTTCGGGCGCTCCTGGCCTTGGGGTCAGTTTCAACGGATTTATTTGATTCTCTGATATGAAGCATTCGCCGTTACTTTGATCTGAAATGAAAAAAATTAGAAACATTTCATTATTTTGGCATTAATTCTTCCAAATTTATTAATTTCATAAATCTGCGCCTATACTTCATAAATTTTGTTTATACCAAAAAATCTGGCAACTAACAATAACCGTTTTCTGATTTTTTTTCTTTTAATCTGGAGGATTTAAACAGAAGAAAATTAGAAAGACGTCATCAACAACTGCTGCTATCACACGAAAACCTCACCTGCTTCTCCATCAACTGTAGGAACATCTTCAGGGTATAATAGCCATTTGCCCTGTGCGCCTTCAGCTGCGACTTGGTGCGGCCACGAGATCACCACCTGCACTGACGATACTCGCCATGGTCCTTCGTTGTAAACCTAAAATAATAGAATATTATTTTTATGTTGCAGCTTTTGCTACTACTATTACACAGAATAAATTATGTTCTTAAACAGAAAAAAAATAAATTTTGAAAACATAAGTTTAGGTACAAGTATATATGATGTGGCTTAAACTAGTTAAGGAAATAGTTCTAAGCAAACATAAAACAACTAGAAACTGACCTGGTAAGTATGTACCACCCGGTACCGATATCGTCGAAATAGGTCATAGCTGACTCTCCTTTACTTTACCGCCATAGAAGACTTGTTCAGGTCGTGCAATTCTGTAAATTCCATAACCAGTTTTTAAAATATTCTAATTCCATTCAAAATGTACACCGAGGCTCTTAGATATTTTCTCAGAACGATGTGATTTATTTCTTATCTTCTTTTTCTTAATTTCGAAAAATTATTCTTAATAACATTCTAGATATGTCAGAGCTGACGATAGATAGTAATGTATTGCCTAAAGATACCCTATGGGGCTGACTGTATATAAGGTACACTGTATGTAAGGTGATACAACCTTTCATGTTTATGACGCCATAATAATTATGATTGAAGTATCCCTGACTGACGATTTGATAGGAAAATAATATATGATCAAACGAACTTCTTGGAATGAAGTTCGATCAATATTATATGAGTCGCTTCATTCGAAGATATAACATTTACAACGTAGGCCCTTTTCCTACCAGGCAACACTCGCACGCTATAAAGATTTTTTTTTTTTTTTTTTTTTACCTGTCACTTGCTTTCCTTACGAAGTCTCATTCTTTTTAGAGATTGAAGTTTCAAAGCAAAACATTCCACATTTCACCGGGTAAAGGGAGGGTGGGAAGTTTATATCTTCGAATGAAGCGACTCATATAATATTGATCGAACTTCATTCCAAGAAGTTCGTTTGATCATTATATTTCGTCGCTTCATTCTTCAGATATAACATTTACAACGTAGAAGTTTAGAGAAGTGTTTTGCTTTTAAGGAAATCATAAACGACCTGTGTAAATTAATAGATCATATTTATTTATGTTATATATATTCTAACAATTAGATAAACTTTATGAGTAGGATATAAAACAAAGTCTCTTTCTTTATTATCATAAGGTAATAATTTTAATCACGTAAGAATACTGATTTTGCAAAATCAGTCTCATCAACAATCGGGCGATCATAGAATTTCGCGAAAGTTTGAGATGTGTTAGTCCAACCCGCTTGTTTCCTAATATTTTCTACAGAAACTCCAGCTAATCTGGCAGTAGAAGTGGCAGCATGTCGTGTGCTGTGGGCGCTGAACACTGCTACGTCTACTCCACTGAGAGCAAGCACGTCTTTAATCCAACGGCTAAGCGATTGTGAACTGGCACATTTGTAAGGGCGGCGAAAAGTTAAAAATAATTTAGAAATTGTATGTGATCTATAAGAATTTGTAACAAAAAGATAATCTTCTAAGGTTGTGGCTGGACATATGCTGCGACGGTCCTTAAAATAAGGTAAAAACAGTTTAGGTTGAGTCCGACCTGGAGCCGACGTTTTAATTAGATCCGTAATTATTATTTCCACTCCGCTACTTTGTATACAAATATTACGCGTCTCAATCAATGAGAGAGTTTGCACCCTATGGGCAGTACATAATGCAAGTAAAATTGCCAATTTTTTTGTAATTTTATCAATTGAGAGTTCTCGATTGGGGTACCATTCAGAAACTGTGTTGAGAACAATCTGGGGGTTCCATGTACTCGTATATTTGGGAGCACTGGGTCTCAATTTAAAAGCTCCTTTTAATAATCTTTTAATGCTATCGTCTGATCCTATGTTATTTCCAAGAAGTAATGAGAGGGCAGAGCGATGTGAATTAAGGGAACCGTATGATGCTCCTTTATGAAACTGTTCGGTAAAAATAATATTATTGTTGAAATTGAGGTACCGAATACCTCATTTGTATTTTTACAAAAGGTCCACCAAAGCTTAAGAGTAACGTCATACTGTTTGATGGTATTTTTTGCCAATGATGCTAACATTAGGTCGAGAGCAGTGCAGGGTATGCCTCGTTGGCTGAATGCGAGCCGGAGAGTATCGCTGCACCCAGGGTAAGTCTCTTGTAGAGAGGGTGATGTGCTCTGAAATGAGAGTGCAAAAGATTTTTGTTAGGTCCTAAAATTAATACCTCTGAGATTACCATACTTTGTAGTTCGGGGTACCAGGCCTGTGAGGGCCAAATTGGGAAAACCATAATACCTACAGCCTTGTCTAATCTTATTTTCTGTAAACACTTAAGTATAAGTGAAAATGGTGGAAATGCATAAAAAAACGTCTCTGCCCAATCTAATGTAAATGCGTCCACAGCTATGGCATCCGGATCACGCTGCCATGATACGTATGCTTCGCATTTAGCGTTAGTCCGAGAAGCAAATAGATCGATCTCAGGATACCTAAATTTACGAGTTATTAATCGAAAATAATAGTTATTTAACTCCCATTCTATGTCAGGATTAATTTTCCTAGACTCCTTATCTGCTTCTGTATTCTCTGCGGTATTAATATAGGATGCAAAGAGCCAGATATCTCGCTCTTCACACCACTGCCATATTTGACGAGATAGATTATTTAAGTGTGGAAATTGTATTCCACCCATCCTATTTATGTAACTTATTGCCGTAGTATTATCGACGCGCAATAATATTGCACAATTATTACATTCGCGAGCAAAACATTTAAGACCTAGAAAAACAGCTTGAAGTTCCAGATAATTAATATGAAATTTTAGTTCATCTGTTTTCCAATTTCCGTTAGCTCTTGCCTCATTACAATAAGCACCCCAACCTGTTTTTGAGGCATCTGTAAACATTTCTAATGCAAAATCTGGTAATCTTAAGTGAGTGAATGTTGTATCAATATTATTGTACCACCAATTGAGATCGTCCAAAATTACTTTTGGTAATGTTATTTTTGTACTATAACTGACATGTTTACTAAGTGCTAAAAATTTTTGCCTTTCCAATATTTTTGTGTAAAGCCATCCGTATTTTACGGCAGGGCAAGCAGCAGTAAGAATGCCAATGAGTTGCGCAAAATCTCTGATTGAACAGGAGGAAAGCATAGAGAATTTTTTAATTAACTTTAAAATATTAATGCGTTTCTCCTGTGGTAACGATAAAGTAAGATTAACAGAATTATAAATAAATCCTAAAAATTTACATGACCGTCTTGGTTCCAAGCAACTTTTTCATAGTTAACTACAAAACCTAAACATTTGAGAATTCTTATGGTTTCTGTAACGTTATTTTTACAAGTTTCGTAGGTATCACCGATGCATAAAATGTCATCTAGGTATTGTACTGACTTAAAGCCTTGTAATCTTAGGTATGAAATCACTTCTTTCATGACCTTCGTAAATGCCCTAGGGGCAACAGATAACCCATACGGTAAAGCAGTAAATTCATATGTTAATAATTGTGAGAATTCATTTTCATATTGGAAACGTAAATATTTGCGGTGTTTGGGAGCAATAGGAAGAACTAAATAGGCTTCTTTTAAATCAATTGTGGCCATGTAGCCATTGGGGGGTATCAATTTAGATGCTGTTCTGAAGTCTTCCATTTTAAAATGACTTTTTTCCACGAATTTGTTTAATGGTTTTAGGTTAAGGATAAAACGATGACCCATTAGATTTAGGGGTAAGGAAAACGTTAGACAAATATTGACCCACTATTGGGTGACAAAGCCTTATTGCTCCCAAATCTAGAAGATTATTTATAGCTATATCCATATTTAGCTTTTCCCCCAAAGCAAACCTATTGAGGTATATGATTCTGTAAAGGTTTCTCTGTAAAGGGAACCGGGAATCCATTTTGGATCCAATTAAGAATGGTTTTATTATTAGTGATTTTTTGCCAACAAAAAATAAAATATTGTAATCTTCCAGCATGAATGTGTACCTCGTTTACTGTTGAGCTGGGGCACGTGACTTGCCCGGAAGAACGGGTCTGTATTGAGGTGGCAATGGACCGCGGCGAGCTACATAGCTGGTCCTCTTGGCCCCTCCGCGCCCCCCCCTGTTCGACGGGTAGCGTGAGGGGCCTGCCCAGTTTTCCTGGTAGCGGGGTCTCACTACCGTCGACTGAATAGCCGGTGTGAAAGTCTTTGGAGCTGACACAGCCTTTTTTATCTGCAAACCTTGTCTTTCAATCACTCTAGAGGCCTTGATCTTTTCGGAGAGCTTAGATCCAAATAAGGTCTCATCTCTCTCCGTCTCCTTTATTATATTTAGGAATGATTTGTCCAATCCTGGTGTAAGCAATTTTGAACGAGCTTGTGAGGTAACATAATGTAGGTCCGCTAACATACGACAACCATCACCTAATAACTTTATGGCTTGGATTTTGTCATCGCTCGTAAGAAGGATAGACAACGCTCTATTAATGGCAGTGATACCACAGCCGAGTTGCTGTTGGTTTCTTTCCATCTTCTTGTCACGGTTTCGAGACATATCAGTTATTGCTGCCGAAATCTCAGCATTCAGTTTTGGAGCGTGAAGCAATGGACAATTTTCTGGTATAAGATAAGATTTAAATAAATCTTGTTTAGCTTCTTTTGTTATTCCTTTTTTCAATATGGGACCCCACCTCTGAGCTAAATTTTCATGGATCGGGGGTCCGCATAACGGCATGGAGTTTGACGATTCTCCAAGTGCCAACAATATTTCTGGATCTAGTTCAGGGCTTTGTGACTCTGTTACTAGTTCCGTAACTTGCAAAGATTCACCTTGTACCGTTTCAGTATTCTCATCCACTATTACATCTGGCAATTTTGTGTCATCTTGGTCTAAAAGAAAATTTACGAAAAATATTTTAATAATGAAGGTAGTTTCAAACAAAAATAATTATGGTGATCATAAAACCTTATTTATTTAAGTTAGTGTTAAAATTTGCTATTTAGGTACCGTCGTGTTGACTCGCGGCCAACCCCCGGGCATATGTTATATGTAATATATATTATTTGCTGTTTCAGAAATAATATTTTACGTAATGTATTATTGTACCATCGTGTTGACTCACGGTCAACCCCCAGGCATTTATTATAATTTTGACGGGTAATAAAGATATTCCAATTATAAGAATACTTATGCACCGTCTCATACCATCGTGTTGACTCACGGCCAACCCCCAGGCTTTCATTATAATTTTTACGGGTAAATAAAGTTATTCCAATTATAAGAATACTTATGCACCGTTTCACACCATCGTGTTGACTCACGGCCAACCCCCCGGTTTACTATGATCAATACAATAAAAAAGTATATTTTATATTGAAATGTCAGATAATTTAAAAACTGAATTCAAATAAGTTTTTAAATATAGCTGTACTTACCAGATTCCTGACAATCGCCATCTGATTCCGATGAATCAATTACTAGCCTAGCCCGGTTACGGGTTTGGCGTTGTTCGAGTTTTCGAAGCTTCTTACGATAGCGTTCCATTTTAGCCTCAGTACTTCGTTTAGGCATTACTGATGAGAAGTTAAAAATATTTGTGACGAAAATATTATTCGTAAAGCGCGTGCGCTCGCTGCCTCGCACAGAAAAAATGAGACTTCGTAAGGAAAGCAAGTGACAGGTAAAAAAAAAAAAAAAAATCTTTATAGCGTGCGAGTGTTGCCTGGTAGGAAAAGGGACTACGTTGTAAATGTTATATCTGAAGAATGAAGCGACCGAAATATAATAAAATATACCGTGACTTCTCGATGTCAACGAATTAGCGATTAATTATTGTGATTACACAGTACTAAAATGGCGCATTTTCTAGCGATTTATACCTGTGGCTCTCACGGAGGCTAGGATTGACGTTTAAAAAAAGTAATTAGAGTGAAATAAAGAGAAGAAAAAATCTTTATTTAAATAAATCTGTTACAGATACTTTTGAATCGTCAATTAATATTATGATCATATTTTTGTGACTCTACCACCGGTTCGGAATAAGTAGGATCTTCGAGAAGAGCCGGCAAAAAAAACTCGAGTTACTCTTTTAATCTTTCTTTTATCAGTGGTTACAGTTTTGTCATTTACCTACACATAGCTTTACAATAATTTATTACAAAGATTTTGTAACTGGAACACTAAGTACAAGGCCACACATCTTTATCCGATAAATATTCTTCCATTGTATAGTAAACTTTTTCATGAGGGTTTTTTAATCTTTAAATTAAACTGGTGAAAAGGCAATTCGGCAAGATTTGTGGTATTTTATTAAAGAATGTTATGCCTCTTCCAACAAATGATTACCCTACTTTACTTAGTCTAAGATTTGGGACAGCAAGTTTGTTTTTGTTCCTAGTATTAAAGTTATGTACGTCACAATTTTTTTCAAACAAATGAAGATTTTTGTGGACATAAACTAAATTATGGTAAATGTATTGAGACGCTACTGTTAAAATATCGTTTTTTTAAATACTTCCCAAAGTGAATGCTTTCCGCTGTCTCATAAAACAGTATTTCAAGTACTTGGCCATTTCTGGTACAAAAATGATGACATATCATTATAGTAATAATACCGTGTTAGGAGATGGAAGTATGTTTTTTAATGTTTAGTTATTTTTTTATAAAAATATCATTATTGAAATGGTACTCGTAAAATCAATTCTAACGCAATTTACACAATAAGCAATGGTCACGCGTTCGGGGTACGTGACTAAGGTAAGGCTATAGTATATATTTATTTATCTGTGGTTAGGGCCATTTTCTTCTTAAGCGGGATTGCTTCCACGTGGATATTACACCCGCATACTAAACAACACATCTGCGGGTCATACGCAAACAAAAAATCTATTCCGTGTGGTACGTGCTGCTTACAGACACATTCGTGTACAGTAGGATATAAAAAAGCAATAATTCCTTTCACTTTTATCAAATTAAGAAAAAATAATAGAAATAACGAGTATACCGTACCAAAGGAAGGCTTCATACTAAAATAGCTACTTTGCGCCTCGCAACCCGCGAACCCGCCTGATATGAAATAGGCCCTAATTTTATGCGTTTTGGTTAAGTTGTTTTAACGCCCGTGTAGATAGGTACACGTTGCATCTGTGTGCTTATTCTGTCATTTCTAACGCCTTAGTATGTAGTCCATCGACTGTAAAATATATTTATTGTGCTACAAGATTATTGTGTGGTACATTAAATGCAGAAATTATCAAGAAATTATTAGAAGTCTTGTCTGTTGTAAGACATCCCAGAACAAGATCCTACCCTATGATATCCGAAGCCTTCTGGCCATGCCTTAAGGTAAAATGCATCTTATTTATCAGTCGGCTATATCGTAATTTGAATTAGAGTAAGTTGTAGTAGACGTACCCTTTGACCAGCAGTTCAGCATTCTTTAACCAACGCCTCCACTTTTGCTGGCTTCTTTCCTGGATAAAGTTCTTTAGACGTGGAGTTGGCCCAAACAGTAAAGACAACAGAGGGCTCGTTGTCTTCAAGAGCGCGGGCATCGAATCTCATTGTGATTGGTGGAGTACCATTCGCTTGCTTCTTGAAAGGATTCTCGAGCATACAGGATACGACAGTTTTATTGACGCTTGTGCAAATCACGTGTTTGTCCTGGAAAATTAACAAAGGTATGTATAACCAAATTTTCATCATCTGTTTATAATATCCCACTGCAGAGCACACCTATCTACCCACAGCTCTGCTGTCAGAATATTGGCTCGTAATCCATCGCACGGGCTCAATGTTTATATTTGGTCGGTGTTACTCTTATCTATTCAAATATCGTACTGGATGATGATCTAACACGTCTTCAGAAGCAATATTAGGAACGAAATAAGAAGCCTAAATTAATACTCGAAGACACAAAACAAATGCTACATGAAATTTTCTCTATCTCTAATGATACTTACATTGTTTTATTTGTTCAAAGTATTTTCTATACCAGAAAAAGGAGTAAGTGGTTTAAATGGGGTATGTTCTTTTTCATTCATTAATTGTAAAGGAGGTTTTAAGAAATCGAGTCAGGCTATTGTTTGTAATAACTAAACATCAATATCTGCATTGGTAAGTGTTTTAACTAAAAATATACTAACACTAATATTTATAGCAATGTAATGTAGACTTGCGTGGTGCTCGACAAACAGTTGTGTTTCGTAAGCAGATTCTCCATAGTTATCCACCGATATTGCTAATCGAATCTCCTCTTCTTGGCCCAGTGTCAGCGCGTATGCTTTACTTCCTTTGGCTGAAATGAAAAACATATCTTCGTTGCAAAAATACTAATTTAAAAGCAGTAAAAAATGGCTAGCTGTCATTGGTTGCGCTTGAAGATGAATATATCATACACATTGTAGTTTGCTGGTTTTTTATTTTTACTTTTGTATTTCAGAAACTAACATAGATGCAGATGTTAAAAGAATACAATTACTGGTGTACGTTATTATTTGCCGTCAATACTTCCATGTGCCCGTGCCATATTTGTTTTATTATTTCCATTCATTTCCCCTTTTACTACAATATAACTCAGTACTCAGTACTAACAGTATAACTCTCGTATTTCACGAGAAAATACTTAGCACTGAGAAATGCCGAACAGTCGACTGAGTACCTAGTATGTAAACTTCTTTTTTAGGTAACGATGTACATCTCAAATAAATTGAGTCTGCTTCCACTGTATTATAAATATCTTTTTTGGGGTAATAGGCATCGATCCTATTTTAAGTAGAATATTGCCATCACTATAACGCCTTCCCAGCGTTGTTACAAGGGCCGTGATCCTTCATAATCACGAAAAATAAATAGTTTGTCTAAAATTATACCTTAGTGAAATGTACCTTTAGGAAGCTGCAAAACAGGGTTCACAACCAGATCGCTTACGCAAATACCATCAATGCCACAGTCGTTAAGGAAATTCGCGCTGAATGAAGTGGTGGCTGTTGCGTTTAGAACCGGATACTGGTCGATATTGGGCAGCGATCCTATTGTCGAATATCGAGGTTGTTCATGCTCCAGCTTATATGTAACTTGGAACTGGAAAACACATTTCAAAATATTTTATTCCGATGTCTAAAATCTAGAACCCAATATCTGATAAAATAAATTTACACAAATTATAAAAATGTGGAAACTCATTGGCAAATTCATAGTGAAAATAATTTTCATTTACTGGCTTTTAACCTGCAGATATTCTGGGTTATTAAAAATTGTGAACCATGAAAAACATAACTTTATAGTGGAATACTAAGCTAATTATGATGGATTTTACGTATTTTCAAATAAAAATGATCCAAAGTTTTGACAAACAAATAATAACTTACTTTTATAGGAGCTTGGATATCTCTCGTGTTATTCTTCAAATACACAATATGCTCCCTACAGTCTTCTACATCTTTGCCGAGTCGTATAGTTTTATTGACAATATTTGTCTTCTCCGAATCGAAGAACACTCTGGAATACTTTCTACCACCAGGAAAAGTCTCAGCTTCGTAGTTCAAAGTATGTGTGTTGGCTTGACTGGATTTGACTAAAGACTTAATAATGCAGCAGGCTTGGAAGTGAAAGCAGGTATTTTGCGGCAGGGTCTTTCTCACATCCTTGAATTGTGGGGTCGATGTTCATAATTGTGTTCGTCGGTCGCACTGAGGTTCTGATGTCGATAATGGGCCTTGTTCGAATAAGGGCTACGCTGCTCTGTTAAAGTAATAACATAGGGGTGTGTTACAACTAATTATAAATTTTGTTAACGGTTCAATTAACAGTTTAATTTTTAGTAGTTGTATTTACATAGATAGAGACATTACTGCATTTCAACAAGTAAGTATTGTATAAATTGTCTTTACAGGAATTTTCAAATATTCAATATTTGATTTCATTGAAGCACATTTTCATATGCAGATAACAAGTTTTCAATTTAAACAATAAATCCAATAGAACGTCTTCAAAATTAATATTGCAAATCACAATATTGTTTTACATAATAATGCATACTTAATATGTTACTGTACTTACATTTTCATAAGCGCCTACAAGTAAATCCGGGTACCCATTCAAATCTAAATCCACGCCACCAGCTAAAGAATAACCAAATGTCCTCATCACAATTGGCAGAGCCTCCGCTTGTATCACTTGATCAGGCTTTGCTTTCAGTCCTTTCTTTTTATCGCCATATGAATGTAAACTACTCCGTTGCCTTCGTAAGGGCTGCCAATGGCGATATCTTCACTGCCATCTTTGTTCAGGTCTCCTGCGTTAGCGATAGTGATTCCGAACTGCGACTCCGGTTTTCCAGTTAACCTGACATCGTATTTGGACTGGAAACTGTTTTTTGTGTCAAGTAAAGGTACACAGCGCCGCCGATGTCACGGGAGAAAAAGAAAGGTGCGCCCACAAGAAGATCTGGTAATCTGAAATTTTCAAGTATTCTTTAGTGAATAGACTGCAGTAACGTTTATATTTCTTAAATTTCCCTCGAATTTAAGTTTCAAATCTGTTGCTTCACCGTGATACATAAAGCATTACCCAAAAATTTGGATTAAAATCCACCATACTGATCAAAAGAGCGGAACTATAGGTCTTGTTAGATACGCTAAAGATAGGAGAGTAAGCCTTGGATTGAAACTTATATTTCAATATTTGTAAGTAATTGTAGGACCTATTTAACAAATGACAATATTTACCCGTCTCCATTGACATCAGCAGTCGATACCTCGTACCCGAAGCTCGAACCGAACTGTTCGCCTTTGAAAAGTTGCGTCACTTTTAGTATATCGATATCAGTTCTTGTCCAGTCCTGGATGATGGGCTTGCTGAAGATAACGACTTGGCCAGTACCAGACGCACGTGGCGCCCCTACAGCATATGATGACTTTGGCCGAAGAAATTTCCGCCCACAACAGACATGCCTGAAAAAAACAAATGAAATTTATCTATAAACATACCTGTAATGTCATTTAAATTATTTCTAAAAGCATTTATCAACAAGATTTATGAATTTCAGACTCATTTTTCGCTTATGGTATAAATTACTAATCATAAATTCGCAACCTTTCTTATTATATTAAAAAATAGAGCTTTTCTTTCAGATATGTATCATTTTAAGCAAAAACCTTTTGTCTCACTATTGTTGAGAAAATCCAGCATTGTATTGTACGGCAGTATAACCATGATGATAATGCCGTTCTTAATTTCAAACTTAAATGTTCTTACCCAAGTAACTGTATTTCTCCACAGGGCTGGCTCCATCACCGACTGGAGCCATGTAGACTGCGTGGTCTCGAGCCAGCACGTCATCTCTGGCGTCCTGTGCGAAGATTGTGCCTCGCCACGTGTACGGTCCGGGGCTACCCATAAGGATTGTATCGTCTTCCAAGAACGAACTGCTTGTGCCCACTTGGCAGAACCCAAACTCCTCATGTTCCCTGTAATTGGTTAGTTGTATTTATTACACCTATTTATTTGTACATCAGGTTGCTAAAAATGAGCAAAAGATTTTACGAAGTTGATAGCCTGAGTAAGGACATTTCTGTGATTACTATTCAGATTAATAATTGCATATAGCACAAAAGGTTTCTGCAAGGCAACTCTGCGGAAGGCAATCCCAATCATTATTTTCACCAACGTCTCTTTCTTTGTAAAGATGCATAGTTATTTTATTTATGGCAGCAGCGTGCTCTACAAACGTCCTCGGTACCCCCAACAATATTACGCTGGATAAGTCTAACAATGACTGTTACGTGTGTAATGATGAGAACCGTGAATTACAGATTTTTATTAAAATAGTTGTAAATAGTTTTTTTTAACATACCTCGCAACTGGTCTTCCTTTGCATGGTTCCCAAATGTCAGCGATCTTGAGTTGATTGTCCAGCATGTAGCAAAGACCTTGACCAAGTTGTGATTCGCCAACTTTTCTAATGTATCTAAAATATTATGCATAACTTTTCAAGATTTGTCTTGTTTTAACGAAGGCATGATTTTTGATATCATTTTTATACTGAAATTGGTTAATATTTTTGACAATCCTACAGTATCACCTACAAAATATTGTCGGTATTAAATTAATAATTCCCTTTCAAGCATTTTATCTTACATAAAAAAAACTATGATTTACCAAACTTATTCATACTTGTAACATTTTCTGGTCCGTTTTATTATTTTTTATGCAGTAATAAAATAGTATCCCAACAGACTCAATGTCATGGCGACAAGACGGCAGAAGAAGCTGCAGTCGTCAAACAATGCGTCACAGTCGTGACGCGATATGCGTCATTTTAATATTAAAAAACGATTGAACAAAACATGGGTTCCAAGGTTTATGCGAGGAACATGTCTGTTGGACAAAGCCAGCCATGATGATGAATAAAACTGTATTCAAATATTATATTATTACCTTTCAAAAAACACTAGCAATTACTCATACCTGTGCGCACACACAACAGCTTTCTTGCCAGGGCCTTGACTCCTAACTGATACACCAAGCCACTGGCCTTCTTTAATTCGTCAGGATGTGGACCCGTCAGGTTAAGAGCTGATGATTCCATGTCTATGCCTGCCAACATCGTAATAAATATACACATCGAACAAAAACCACTTGGAAATAAGTACACAAGCATCAAACCATTAGATGTTGCCAAATATTGTAGCCATTAAATAGACATTTAGATTTAAATTGCAAAAATATTTAAGATATCAGAAAGCTCAAATTAGACACAAGTAAATAAAGATAATATTGAAATGATGGATAGGCTTCACCTACTAAGTCATACCATGTTATTTAAATTCCACCCAAAACACAAAATAAACAAAGGGATTTATAGGGTCATTGGTTAAGTTGTAATTGATCTAATAGCAAAAGCAACTTGTTTAATAATAATTGATCAATATCATGTTGCTTTTGCCATAGGCGAAGGTTTAACCCCAATATCTAATTGGTCGTAAAATCTTGGTAAATGCAAAGCTTTGCAACCAGGCGTGTATGATGCTTAAATATGTTCTTTTACGCTAACAGCAAAAATACAGAAGATGAATCTTTATTGAGTTGTAGAAACTGCCGTGCTGGTGAAAAAAATACTATAAATTAAAAATAAACATGCATTTCAATCGGTTCTTCGTTGAGAAAGTGGCCTAACGTTTTAAAATAAGAAACGGTGATCTCGTGTAGGCGTTAAAAGGTGACGATAAAACTGCGGCGAACCTGGAATAAATCTATAAAGATACGGCTAAACATGTGGTCTCGGGTTAATAGACATTATCGAGGACTACATTATGTTAATTTAGAGCTGATACTGTCGTCATTAATTGATGGCCGATTCGTTAGAACACCAGAAAGGACACCAATTATGCTTTAAAAATACGACTATTTGTTAAATCTATGAAGTTAATCGGCCCGTGTTACTTTTTTAATATTTTTGTTAGATGATATGTATTATGCAAAACCAGACATACTTTGGTTTTGTCTTATTTTTATTCAATTACTTTTTTAAAATGTTTAATTCGGGAAGTAGGTTATTTATGTATATTAATACCAGTCACCTTAAACGTTCACTATTGTGTTAGATCGTTTACCGTATTTTTCATTAATAGGCTTTTTATTCCTTTTTCTTAAATTATTATTATTTTCTTGAGTATTCTACTTAATTTTTAAACTTTTTAAAGCTCCTACACAGAAGGCTGTCTACGAAGCTAATATAATACATTTAAACCGTTTAATATCTTGATCAATTCAAAGATAATATAAACGCTAACATTTCTACTTCCTACGTTCGCAGAAATACAATTTGTGCTGGCAGGCTGTGATTGGGTGCTTTTGCAAGCAGTTAGTGCTTTAATATACCGATATTGCATGCAGGATTTATATTTAAATGATATTAATAATAAAACAATTTATAAATCCTACACGCAATTCGTTACATAAATGATAATTATGTCAATGCAAAATAAAATAAAATTCCAAGTTAGTGATGCACATGCGTTGATATAAATATGCGGTCCGGTTAAGACGGTATCCTAGAAATCTTGAACAGGCAGATGTTGTCGTTGCAATTAGTAAATCAAAAGTAAAAGTACAGCGATTAGTCGTTAGCTCAAGAGCATAATATGATTAAGAATAAAGGGGCTTGAGACCACAGCTCACTTACTCGTCCTGATTTTGCCGTACTTCGCTGTTTGGGGCACCACCGACAAAAGACAACAATTTAGTTAAAACTTATTATTATAACTTCGAAATAATAACAAATCACTCAATTTATATGAGCAAATAAATATAAATTTATCTTCGCCGATAGATAATCTATATTACTTTTATTTGTAAACCTTCCTAATGCGTTACTGCGTAAATGTACTTATTATGTAACGTAACTTATGTCAAACATAAATTTGCATATTTTAACAGTGTATCTAAAAGTTTCTAATAAAGTGATTTGCTAAAAACTAGATATTGTGAATCAAACTCTAGCAAACTTGTGTTTGAAATCTAAGTGTGAACTAAACGCGGTTATCGTCAAGTCTACATCCAAGGTTCCTGAAACTGTAATGTTTGTTTGAATCAAAATATTTTTTTACATACAAGTAAATCCATTGGGAAGAATATTTAAACCTCATGTAATCGAAATAATACACAAGTATCGCACCAATTTGACAGAATCGTAAGATGCAAAGGCATTCCACAGTGCAATTTCGAAATACCGGTTCATGGACTGAAGACAGAATCGAATGCCTTAAAATTCCAGTACGATGCGAAATTTTAAATGAAGTTCATTATGACCATGGACCTTTAAAATACTTGCTAAGTGTGATTTGCGATACTCACTCCTAAGTCCATCCGTTACAACTTGCTCGCAGTCTCTCACTGCTGGGGTAAGACCGCATTTCCACAAGGCACCAGACCTTTCGTGTTCGGCTGGAGGTTTTGCCCTAGCGGTGCCCCACCAATAACCTGAGGGAAATAGAAAATTGAGTTACTGGTGATTTAATAATAATAATCAACTACATCTGATTTTTATTTAAGTAAGTAATTGCGTTAAAATTGAGAAAAGGTTTTGGTGTTATTTATGTTCAGAGATTAGCTAAAACTTGAACCGTCATCAACCTTAATAGCAAATTGAATATTATTATGCATGTACAATTATACAAAGAAATAATTGATCCATTAATAATTACACATTTAAGTTAAACAATGATAAAAAACCAATAACATCACCGACTTTTTTATTTAATTATTAATTTATTTTCACGGTCTCGGTGATCGATGACTCAACTCTCAATTATGCTTACCGCTTTGATGCATCTACATATAACTTAATTATTATATCTGTATGCACTGCATTTAATTTTTATTGTTTATCGATAAATTGCGTAGATATGACAAAAAGCTCTGATTAGAGCTCATAATTAAGTAAAATATTGTATTAGATAAGTCTTGTCAAAATATGTTCTTAGTTTAATAATAAGTTATTTACGTGATCGATGATTAACTTCATAATAATTTCTTTCTGTTCACGAAATATATGTCTAATGAAATCATTAGACATTTATTTCGTGACTTCAAATATAATTGTCCACCTTTTATTAATCTGTCATAGGCATCTTCGTAGTAGCTAACAAGCAACTCCCCATACTCTATCGACAAAAACTATTAATTGAATAAATTTTTAGACTTCAGATAGGGATGTCTACTTTTTTTTAGAATTTGTTATCAAAATGATAATAAGTAGGACGAGTAGGTATTTTTAGCTAAAAATAATCAGATTACAGAGATTTTAAATAAGTTTATGTTTGATAAAGTCTCAGAGTCATATTTTTTAACAACAGCCGAAAGGTTACGCTTAGTTTTCATCTTTACCCCTGTTTTAAAATATAATCAGATTTTTTTAAATAATGTTTATGTTTTGTAACTTTGATGTAAAAGTATTTTACATATCATACCATTTAGGGATTGACAATTGACATTTTGAATATATGCTCAATTAATGTGTTGTTGTTATGGAGTTATCAATGCAATTATCCTAAACTTTGTTCACTTTATATAATATGGCAACCCTAGATCGTGATGACGTCAGCAAACACTTAACGAGACGCGTATGATTACGGTGCAGTCGTGACTCTTTCATTACGTCATTATGCCTGTAATGAGGATCGTTGTGTCATAGAGCAGACAATTTGTATGGCCAACTTTGCGTGACCGACTGCTCGTCTTTGATTAGCTCAATACAATAAAATATATTATAATATGTGGCTCGTAAATGTGATAATGTCACTAGTAGTGTTGCTAAACTGAAATATAGTATCAAAAAATCCTCTTTTATAATATATGTATGTCTTTAATTGATCAATTTTGTTATTCCTCACTTTCGTCATTTCGTAGAGCGGATCTTTCTAAAGTGAAAAGGCAATCAAATTGAGGATTCGCATTTTCTGTGCACTCTCTTTGTGTTTAACTCGACTCTTGGGCCCTAGTTATAAAGAAAGCCGAAACACCATCAATTCCAGTGTATGCTGAGTTCAGTACCTTTTCCCTTGAAGTCCATAAACGAGTGGACCTGATGGCACTATTCTTAAAGTGTTTAAGATATGTGCTTCTTTTAGACGCAGCGAACTCACCCTTAAATAAATGAGAAAAAAAATAATTGTAAGAAGTTATGGTGACATATCTTGTGTTGTTATTGCAGAATCGCTTTGAATGCCTAGAGAGCTGCGTAACAGTGGACGAAATTAATAGCGGGCTAGTGGAAACTCTGCAATCAGTTGGGTCTAAGTTTTGCAAGGGACAACGCAAATTAAGACCCAATAAACTATCTCAACAGACTCTCGATCTCATGGCGACAAGACGAAGATGAGCTGCAGTCTTCAGACGATGCTCACAAATACCGGCAGCTCAATAGACGTATATCCAGTTCCTTGCGACGCGATGTTCGTCACTTTAATACAAAGTGTATTAAAGAGGCAATAGAACAGAACAGAGGTTCGAAGGTGTTTGCGAGGAACATGTCTATTGGGCAAAGCCAGCTGATTAGTTTGAAGACCAACGGCGGAAATGTAGTCTCATCCAAACCAGAGATTTTGAGGGAGATTGAGAAGTTCTACAGCGAGTTATATACCGCTACACAGATTCCCGCTTCAAACTTAGCCGAAGACCCAGAGCTAAGTTAACCCGATCACTTCTGAGGATATCCCGGAGGTCACTTTGTGCGAGATTAGGATGGCTCTGAAACAGCTCAAGAGTAATAAAGCTCCCGGGAGGACGGAATTACCGCAGAGCTTTTGAAAGCAGGTGGCACGCCAGTGCTTAAGACCCTTCAGAAGCTCTTTAATTCCGTAATCCGTGATGGTATGACGCCTAAAGTGTGGAGCAATGGCGTGGTGGTGCTCTTCTTCAAAAAAGGCGACAAAACCTTGTTGAAGAATTATAGACCCATCACGCTATTGAGTCACATTTACAAGCTGTTTTCTAGAGTCATCACGAACCGTCTCGCTAGTAGGTTTGACGACTTCCAGCCTCCCGAACAAGCCGGGTTCCGCAAAGGCTTCAGCACCATAGACCACATACATACGCTGCGGCAGGTTATACAGAAGACCGGAGAGTATAATCGGCCATTATGCTTGGCGTTTGTGGACTATGAGAAAGCCTTCGATTCGATCGAGACTTGGGCTATGCTTCAAGCCCTCCAACGGTGCCATATCGATTACCGCTATATCGAAGTATTGAGAAGTTTGTACGAGAGCGCCACTATGTCAGTCCGAGTACATGAAGAGCTTACACAACCTATCCAATTGCACCGAGGAGTGAGACAGGGAGACGTTATATCTCCGAAACTGTTCACAGCTGCATTGGAAGATATGTTTAAGCTGCTCGATTGGAAAGGACTTGGCATCAACGTCAATGGCGAGTACATCACTCATCTTCGATTTGCCGATGATATAGTAATCATGGCAGAATCCATGGAGGATTTAGGTACTATGCTCAATACCCTTAACAGAGCTTCGCAACAGGTGGGTCTTAAAATGAACATGGACAAGACGAAAGTCATGTCTAATATCCATGTTGTGCCATACCAATCAGTTGGAAGTTCTGTCTCGAAGTTGTAGACGAATATGTGTACCTGGGACAAGTAGTCAAATGGGTAGGTCCAACTTCGAGAGGAGGTTTCGTCGAATCCAATTAGGATGGGCAGCGTTCGGGAAGTTAAGGAGATCTTTTCGTCCAAAATACCTCAGTGTCTGAAGACGAAAGTCTTTGACCAGTGTGTGTTGCCGTTATTACATACGGAAGTGAAACGTGGTCGCTTACTAAGGGCCTCTTAAATAGGCTTAAGTTGCTCAACGTGCTATGGAAAGGGCTATGTTAGGTGTTCCCTACGCGATAAATCCGGAACACGGATATCCGTAGGAGAACTAGAGTGACTGACATAGCCCACAGGATAAGCAAGTTGAAGTGGCAGTGGGCAGGGCACATAGTGCGTAGAACCGATGGCCGATGGGGCGGAAAGGTTCTCGAGTGGCGTCCGCGTAACGGAAAACGAAGCGTAGGCCGACCCCCAACCAGATGGTCTGATGATCTGGTTAAGGTGGCAGGTAGCAGATGGATGTCAACTGCAAGGGATCGGTCCGCGTGGAAATCATTAGGGGAGGCCTTCGTTCAGCAGTGGACTTTCTAGGTTGTAATGATGAATGATGATGATGATGATCTTGTGTCATATTCTACGACAATTTATTTAACCTAAAAGAATGACACCTCAAAATCGACAATTTGTAAATGACTTGTTTGCTATAAACAAATATTTTTTGTATTTTGTATTTTATTGTGCTATACAAATTTACACATTGGAATTAAAAAGCTAGTCTTACTTTGTATTTTTATTGCTCAGTTCATTTTATTCATTATTCGATGTATAATTTTTTAAAATAATTATATTACACGTAATTGTTATTTGTATTTTGCACAAGATACTGATGTATACTTAACGATTTCTACGGTGTAATTAATTTCTCATATACTCTTAAGTTACATTATGTTATATTTATGGCAGTAATTGAATCGTCCCAGATCTACTGCTCTTTCGACAGTCAATTTGCTTGGCTAACTTTGCGTGACCAACATAACATAGCGGTAACAAATTTCTGAGAATTAGTAAGTATCTAACTTACTAATTAGATATGATTTTTCCGAGTTCCATCATGAGGTTTCTTATAATACATTCATTGCATTGTATTAAAAGATTTAAGAATTATTAAATATATCAGAAACGTCTTGCAGCATTTTCTTAATTTATGCGGGGAAATAATTAAGACGGATTGCAGCAAATGATTTGTCCGGTTAATTTCTGGCAAGCTAGACCTATTTTGAAGGAAATCAACTACATAGTACCTTATTACGATTGAGTAGTGGAAGTTCTATAAATCGGTTCGTTACTACCAAAGCTGCTTTATATCCATACAGTCTACTACTTCATAAAAAGAATAAAGCAGATTCTGTAACAGTGCAATCTCTTACCCGAATGGCACAACTTAATTAGCGTCACTAGTACCATGGTAAATCTTAGCATACTCATTGTTTTCCCGATATGGTGGTCCGCGTTGAGCGGTCCCTTACAGTTTGTTTAACCAACGTTTGCGATTTTAATGAGAATACATTGCTTATAATGCCTGGAATTTAATATGGATTTGTTAGATAAAGTTGCGTATTTGTTGTAATTAGGTATAACATTGGTTGTTACGGTATCTTATAATTTATTACATCTCGCTAAAGGAAGCATGTTTAAGTTCTTTTGCCGGTTACTAGTTATCATCGAAATAGTAAAGAACTTCGTTTAACAGTGGACATACCTTGTATCGAGGATGATGATTAATTTAAAATGAAACCTCTAACGCTCGGGACATATCTAACCTAAGCTGTCCGTCAGACATACCTTTTGTTAAACAATGAACAAGTCTGGCAACTACAGGCTCATGTATGTGCAGTCTAAAACCCTCATGTTTTGTGGGAAACTTTATCCTACTGTGTATGTAGCTGCTGTAGTAATAGCGAAAAACTACTTTTCCTTCGAATGGCAAGTGTTTCCAAGGATTCGCTGACGAATATCGTTATCGGCTCAAAAATTTTTGCAAATGACATAAGAAAATGATGTCACTTTTCGGAATCCTTACAGTCGTATTTGAAAGAATGAAAAATCTTTATTCAAATAATCTGTTACAGATACTTTTGAATAGTCAATTGTTATTATTATAATATTTTTTAATGACTCTACCACCAGTTCGGTATACGTAGGATCTTCGAGAAGAGCCGGCAAGAACTCGAGTTACTCTTTGAAACTTTTTATATAAGTGGTTACAGAGTTTTGTCGTTTACCTACACATACTTTACAATAATTTATTACAAAGATTTTGTAACTGGAACACTATGTGCAAGACCGATATATATATAATATTTTGACGACACATTTGGTGTTGCGGTTGAGAGGTCGGCTGCAACACCAAGGGTTCCGGGTTCGATCCCGGCAGTACAAACATTTGTGTGCATGAACATGCCTGTTTGTAATGGTCTGGGTGTTTTCTATGTATAATATGTATGTATTTACAAAAAATGTATAAAGTATATTTATCCGTTGTTTAGTACCCATAATACAGGCTTCACGCTTAACTTGGA
Source organism: Leucinodes orbonalis (assembly GCA_019425675.1). NCBI lineage: Eukaryota > Metazoa > Arthropoda > Insecta > Lepidoptera > Crambidae > Leucinodes > Leucinodes orbonalis. The sequence goes on along the minus strand of PQWD01013716.1, from coordinate 12,693 downwards.
CTAGATGGCGCTGTGTGAATGTCAGTGGATATTTATTTATTTATATTTATATTCGTCTATTGTATAGTAACTTTTTTCATGAGGGTTTTTTAATCTTTAATTTAAACTGGTGAAGGGCAATTCAGCAAGATTTTGTGGTATTTTAATAATAATGTATGTATTAGTTGTTATTTGCTTGTATGAACTCGGTCCACCATCGATCATCTCGCAACAAATCGACAGCAGCGCGCGTCGATCTCTCCATGCAGCAACCGCCGTATATTCATTTAGCATGGTTACGGATAGCGGAACTCATTATTATATGGGTCCTACTGCAGACCCTGTTTAAATTAACATAAATCATAAGTAATGCCCGCTTGGCTACGTTCATTGTAATGTGGTCTACTTGGTGTCTATTATAAAATTGTTTACGAGTATAACTGTAGTGGGTCTATGAATATCAAGCACACAACGGGCTTACGGTCCGCACAGCATTCTACGAGGTACGCGCGACAGTTAGTTATTAAGGCAAGGTTTAACCACCTACTTGTGTAGGGTATGAGAAATAGACTGGTAGACGTTAAATACATTTGTTATACTCATCTTCTCCATGGTTTATAAGACTTTACAGTGCTTACTCTGAACTGTAAAGAATTCTATGTTTGACATTATCATGAAATAATAGATGTGACAATAAATTCTTGAATTATTTCGAGGACTTTTGTTTGTGTTTATCACTTACAATAGAGATGATGGCCCACCGGATTTAGTTGCTTCTTGTCCCACTTCCGTGTTACTCCCAGACACATTTGTCTGGAACTCAAGTCAACTAGCGGCTTGTAGTAAGTGCATATTTAAATTTTAAGCCGCAGGATCCAGAAGCAACAGAAATCATTAGGTGCAGTGCATGCTACGATCCTAAATCTATGGTTACAACGAATGAGACTAGCCTGACTAACAAGCTGTCAATAATTATTGGATCAGTGTTGCGGTTAACAGAACGAAATCCTCAAAAGTCATCGGAAGGCTGGAATCCTGGCGATTAAATGGTTAGCCCTCTGATGCCTCTATGGTCTGAATATGGATTCAGACATCGTAAATTAACTGGTTATTAAAATCTTCACACGATTGAAGTCTTATGCAAAATCAATACAAAATATATTAATTAAAAATTAATTATCTAATCGTCATGCATACAAAAATGCATTCATTCGTATCAATTGTTTTCAATCTCAATCACCCACGCCATGTCAAAACACACTACAACATTAACAAATGAAGCACAAGTTACAATTAAGATTTCATTGTTTTGCCTGGTTGCGACATCCTTATCTAAACATTTTCGAACCCGTGAAAGCTCGCCCTAAATTTAAACAAACGTAACTAAGTAACGGGCATCTAAAGCTTGTGGGTGTGGATAGATGGAGGCGTAATTTTTATAACTGCAAAAGGCAATTGGTCATACCTCATGATGAATTTGTGGTACAAAAGGGCTCGTTTATGATGCAACGGTGTATTGCGGCATCGATCGTGCCCTCATATCGCTGCGCCTACGCCTCGCACAATAGTTTTGACGATTTAGTGTAATGATAGATCGCTAGTACACTAACAGGGTTAATACAAACGATTTACAATTATTTATGTTCATAAAAAAATAAAAAGTATATTCGGTATGGGGGCATACTACCCAGTACTACTAATCTCTCCAACCCAGGAGAGATTGACATTTGTCGTCTGTGACATCGCATGGTAGTGTTGACGAAAAAAATTACTACTATAGATTTTGATAGAGTGAACTTAAAGATTATGGTTGTGTTAGTTCAACACAACTATAATCTCCTCAGCTGGACTAAGGCCTCCATATTGGTCAATATATATGCAAGCAAAATATATAATGCAAATATCGCTATCCCACGCTCTTATGGTGAAGGAAACATCGTGAGGAAACCTTCATGCACACCTGCGAAGAGATTCGAAGGTTGTGTTTGAAGTCGTCCAATCCGCACTGGGCCCGCGTGGACGACTAAGACCTAATCACCCTATACGGGTAGGATCGTCCCTCAGTGGGGACGTTTAAAGAGCTAATGAAGAAGAAGATATGAAATTAGTTCATTAATTGAACAGTTGAAATGCCTACTCGTATTTTAAGCTGTTGCTAAGCTTGCATAAAGATGGCGCCGTTTACTAGCTGTAAACAATAATGCCTTGAAACGTCTCCAAGACTGTAAGGTAATATGTTTGTAAGCAAAACTATCCTACCATTAGTCGGACACGTGATCGTATATAAGACGCTCCTGTGTCTCGTATATCCTTTGCCACGCCTCGGTTAGGGTGGCAAATTGCCATCAATACGCTATCTATCCTTGACATCAACCGATATCGCACAAACATTAAGATAACCATTCCAGTAGAAATGCAATTCGTGGTGGTTATCGGGCCTTTCAAGAGATGTAGCCGCAGAATGCCAGTTCTATTGGTATTACGAATAGTTAATTGAATTCCGGTACGGTCTAAATTCTTGTTTGAAATATTACGAATCCCATATAATTGGTGGTTTCGCGGTCATTATCAACTACTTCCACGATTGCTAGGCTGCCTCTTGATACATTTTATTGAGCTAAAGATGTAAGCAAAAATTTACAGTATTTGCTATCAAAAATTCCCGTTCAGTATTTAAAAGTCATTCAGTCAAACATCACTCATGAAAATGTGTTGACGAGCTATAAATCACACTAAACGCTCAGTCGAGACCAGTATCTCGTAATTTCAATCAACGATGTCCATCACGGCGTCTTCATCGCAGTAGCAGGAATAAAATAGTGATCTATCATAAGGACTATTCGATTAACTGAATTGTAAGATCAAAGAGCGGCGACCACCGCCCTGAGATTGTTTGATAGTGTTCAATTGACACCACCCGCTATAGACTGTATCGACTTGAATACAGACGCTGTTATTATAATTCAATAAGAGGTAGATACGGAACATGGATTGTTTATGATAGTATGATACCAGGCCGAAAACTTTTTTCATTGCTAACTTTCTACTTTAATATTACAGTCCATCGTTGGACTAAGGACCTCCCTCGCCATAGGATTTGACATAATTTCCATGTTTGCAGGCGTGTTGAAAATGGCAGTTCTTAAGAAAAGATTTATCCCTAAACGGAATAATGTCAGCAACCATTAAACGGATTTTTTTTCGAACTGACTACTGCTGTGGACGCAGATGGCCTTTACAGCTTCACCGAGCAATAGACGAGCGCAGATGGCTCTCAGCCTTATTAAGAGTTTAAGTAGTAACGACTACCGAATAGGCACTACGCACGTTAAGTACTCTCATAAAACATTCTAGCTAACGTATATTTTAAGTAGACTGAAGGAATAAAGAAAAAATGCTTAACGAACTAATTGCGGTGACTACAACATCAAACTTTAAGGCCCCTATTCTATAACGAGACTCAACTTTAATCTTTACTTAAATTAAGTTAGAAAGGGATTGTTGCTATTTCTAAATTCTAACCTATTCAAGTAAGATAAACGCTTAAGCCTTGTTCTAGGATACGGGCTTTAGTATTCTTTGTAGCCGATAAGAAGATAATTCATTAGATAAATGAAGCCGTTAGTTGAACAATTATGTATTAAGTTGCATGGCGTAATATAAGTTATACGGAGTCTATGTTTCATAATGTAGCGTATTAAACCATATCTAAATCTTTATGAACACAACGATTACTCTATTAAGCTATCCCTATCTGATCTGAAGCCACGCAGTAGCAATGTTTTTTAAAAGTAAGTATACTATACTGCATATAAAAAAAAATAAAGCACCGTACTTAATACAAATGAGTTGTCGGATAGATGTTCTTGCAATTTATACTTGGTTCAATTTTGGAGTGGAATGTTTATTTCGAGAATGTAAAACTAATGTAAAAAACAACAACACACTGTTAGCAAACTAACAAATTACTTTCTGCATGAAAGTGTGAAAGGTCGTCAAAATAGTCGTAAGTATAAGCAATTATCTTTCGATCAAAAGTTTCAAACTTAAAGGTCGCTGTTGAAGACTGAATGGGAAAAGCGGAGGACCGGAATTTCTGACGCAATGTGCGAGACTCTGTCCAGCAGTGGTCTGTGAAATGATGTAGAGAAGAGCTGTTATTTTCTTTTAAAGATGTCATGTTTTTGTCAGATGTTGTACGCGAATCGCACTCGAAATATGTAGTGAGATAGCGGATGCTTTAGAATTTACTGTTAGCTTATTAAAAATCAATAACTATAACTTAAAATCCTTCTTACTTAAATCGCATCAGTACAAGTGCGGATGTGGTTTGTATGAAATTCAATACTGGTAACATTATGCAGCTTATGTTCTTTTATAATTTTTTAATCTTTTTTTTGTTTTACGTGCTGACAAGGAACATTTAAGGGCAGTTAATACTGCCATAAAAGTAAGTAAATGGTACAATAAAAATGGTTCTTCACCGAAAAGTCATCAAGTGGTAAAGATGGAAACGAAGCGACAGCGTCGTCGGTGGTCCACCGCAAATAGCGCCCGCGGCTATTGTCCAAACTTTATTGTCGAAGACAACCACTGCGATCGTCCTTACCACGGTTTATTTTAAACCTTACAGTGTAAGTATCAAGGTTGTAGATTTACTGCTAGGTACGCCAGGGAAGACACTGACGACAAATCCTTTAGGCTTGACAGGGCGAGTCAATGTGCAATTGACATTTTATGGTGGACGAAAAGTTATGTTCGACTTAACCTACAAGTTAAATTTCATACAATATAGTCACCGGTACTCAGTGAAATTTCATTTAAATAATAACACTTTTGTTACTATAATCCTAAGATCAAAATTCCGGTTAAAATATTTAGATTTGGGTGTTGTATTTGTACATTTAAATCTATCGGTATGGGAACCAGCAACCAATGCTTTAAACAGACTATTCTGACTGAGGTATGATAATTAACTAGATTTTGTATTAAATAATGTTATTATACTATCCTGAGACTAAATGTTGATAGATATTAAAATGAAAAATAAACGTTCACAGACATTCACAGAACGCATTTATTTAGTTATTGAATCGTTAGCAAAAGGTACAGACAATTTACATAACACATCCTTGTAAACTACTTATTTTAACTATCCTCATAAAAAATTACCACATCATGCTAAAAACTAATAATAATAATTTGAGTAAATAGCGAAAGAGGAATCGCAATCAGGATTTTATACTTAGAAGTCTCGCAAGCTCTTTCAGTACACCTCAAAGTTAAAGTAAGCGCAGAATTAAATCAAACGTCAATCAAAAAGGTAAGTTAGTATAAAAAATTGAAGAAAATTTTCTCTTTTAGAAGAAGTTCAGATCCTGATATTGCAAACCATTAAACGTATATATAGGTCTTACCTGGTTTAAAATACAAAAAAAAAATACAAAATAAAATTATGCAGCTATGTAACAATGAGATTGTAGATCCCAACGAATGAAATCGTAAATATGTGAAAAATTTAAGTTAAGACATGGAAAATGAAGCGGCAATTTCATAAGAGCTTTTACCAGAAGTAGGCACGAGCAATCGTCGTGTGTGGCTCAAATTTTATGGAAATAAGCCGGTGAACAACTTCATGCAAATTTGTACCATCTCGGCAAAAGTTGCACGCAACAAATTGTTGAATTGATGCAGACGTGGACTAGAACTATTGTCCATAAACGTTCGTCCATTCTAATACTTTTGTACAGTCTAGCTAAGTGTATTCTATTATCATAGAAGCCATACTGTTGAATGGTTGAAGTCCTGCTCAACCATAACAGATTGCGTTCTAAATGTTAAGAGCTCGACCAGTGCGTTCGGCAGGTAGGGTCGAAGAGCCTAGGGCAGGTGAGATTGAACTTGCTTCAAAATTCGGAAGGTACTCACGTTTTGAACAAAATCAAAATTAGGCTAATAAATACCTGCAGCTTTTTTCTCCTGCCATACCTACAGTTTGAGAATCCCTGTTCTAAATGTGAGGTTTAAGTGTGAAAGCATAACAATTGTTTGGTTTTCCGATAATACTGCAAAACTGATACTATATCCTAGTATGATTAATATGTCGTTTTGGTATGGAAATAAATAAATAAAATAGTAACCGGGACTAACGCTTATTTGGTATGGAAATAAAGCCGTTACCTAGAGACACTCTCAGCAATTTTTTTGAATATTTAACGCTTGATACCTAACACGTTAATTGGAATCTACATTCAGCAATCTTGTTCGCAATTACATCAGTATAGTTATGAACTTATGGCCAGGTTTACCAATTTCTAATTTTACTAAGTATATTTGTCTACTATTAAAACAGCAAGTTTTACTTTTCCACAGAGTCTAACTAGACGGTGTTCCTAAAGCTTTTGATCCTGAACATAAAAAACGAAAACAGAAATAAGATCCGAGTGTCTTGCTCATTATTTATTCGTACCAGATATCCGAACGTTCGTTCGTAGATATAAAATAATTTCAATTTTCTACAGTAATCTAAAGTTACAAGGTTCAGAAAATAACTACCTATTATTCGTGAAAGTACAAACTAAACTTTACACTCTCTGACAACAAAGTTACTTCCTTCAATTACAACTAATAAAATCTTGCGATGAACTGGTTACAATGTGCCCAAAATGACAGCAAAACACCGCCACGGAAGTTGAACCTAGTCCATAATAAACCGTTTAATTACCCAAAAGAACATATAATTAATTAGTCTTATCGTAGCTTTCAATCGATGCTTTCCCCGAACCCTCGTATGTTCACAATGCTCAAACAGACCGTAACCTCTCAATTAACTATCCATAATTACTCCGTGTACTACACGTAGTAATCGTGACCACAGCTATGTCACCAGTGGGTTATGTTCTCCGTCAATCATTACGTGTTCCATCACACAATAAGCAACCTTCGAGCTGTAAGATTAGAGTTCACAACAGAACTGTGGTAGTGAAGATGACACCTCGCGGCATTGAATCCATTATGCATCATCTTCTGTGACATTTAGAATTTATTACCGGTGTCTAAATGATGGAAGAGGTGTTGCAACGCAGAACTATGACGAAACGTTGAAAGTGACCTTTTGTGATAGCAGTATCACGAAGCCATCGTTTAATGATGGGGATATGACTCTGCATTGTTACTCTTTAACTTTCTATGCGTGAGAAATGACACTTTATACTAAATCATACTTCACAGCTTCAACAATAAGGTCACTCGTTATTCTTTTTATAAAGTAAATAAACAACTTTTACTACAGCAATATCAATTCGAAAGAATAGTTACCAGAAGAAAAAAGGGGCAAAATCTGGTATGTATAATAATAATAATATAAAGATTATTGTTTACCTACATTGCCAGTATCAGTTGTGTAATGGCTGTATCATATGAATATTCAATCAAACAACTAGCAATTATGAACTGCGTAAACATAATACATTATAAAGCAAACACGATAGCTTGAGCAATAAAAACATATTGAGAAAGATGTTCCACCGCGAACTCATGGTATCTATTCGAGCATCGCTCGCTTCCCGTGTTGGTATCGAGCGCGCGATCTCTCATTACCAGCGCAGTGGCCAGTCGTGACTGGATCGTGTAGCTCGAAGTCGCAATAAAACCAGCAATTGTCCTCTATATATTGTACATGTTGTTATGTGACAATGATTATGAACTTGCATCGATTGTATAGTATATAGTAGATCATCATCAGCTCATTAGACGTCCCCCCGAGGGGCACGAGCCTACCAGTATAGGGTGATTAGGCCTTAGTCGTCCACGCGGGCCCAGTGCGGATTGGACGACTTCAGACACAACCTTCGAATCTCTTCGCAGGCGTGCATGAAGGTTTCCTCACGATGTTTTCCTTCACCGTAAGAGCGTCAGATAACGTACATATATTTTCGAAAATTCGAAAATACATTGGTACGTGTCGGGATTTGAACCTCAGCCCTCCCGGTAGGAAGTCGACAGTCCACACCACTGAGCCACCGACGATATAGTAGATGAAATTGTAAAAATCTGCAATCCTTAGTTATGCATGTATGCAAAATGCTAAAGAGTAAACAATCTAGACTCCAATTTAAAAGTAAGGTTCTTTATTGGTGGCTATTACCACCGACGCGGTCAAGTGAAACTTTGCTCTCAGGTTAGTAGAAACTCAGTAACGGTCTACGTCAAAGCTCTAAAGCCCCATTTGCTGCCTAAAATATTTAAGAGAAAGTACTTATTCGGCAAGATGCACCACGGTCGGATGGGTGGAATTAGCTTGTGTGTCGAAAGGTGATATAATTTGGTAACATTACTATTATATATGAACTATATCAGTATATCATCAATAAAGACAGCGCGTGTCGCGTCAATTGCCAATACATTGCAAGAATGTCCCCGTTGGTTATCTATTCGACATATCGGTCGAGAGCAGTCGCGCTCGCGCGTCCATATCGAGCGCTCGATCGCTCATTAGCGCGCTCGTGTCTGCCCGCTGTTACTAGCTACTGTTATAAACCTTACACTGACAATCAGTAATTAAAATCTTGTTTTAGACTTGCTAGTTTTTAATTTTCTTTGAAAACAAATAATGATGAATTTTTATGTTTTATGTATGGATGCGTATGCGTCACAAGGAAATTGAATGCGTTTAATGTAGAACCTCATCATCATCAGCTCATAAAACGTCACCGACCGAGGGGCACGCTCCTTACCGCGTATAGGGTGTAAGGCCTTATCGGCTCCACGTGGGTCAGTGCGGGTTGGACAACTTCACCCACAACCTTGAATATTTCGCAGACGTGCGCAAGTTTCCTCACGATGTTTTCCTTCACCGTTAGAGTGTCGGATAACATACATATATTTTTGAAAATTCGAGCACATTAGTACGTGGCGGGATTTGAACCTCAGCTCTCCGGTAGGAGTGCAACAGTCCACACCATTGAGCTACAGGCGCTCTATGATGGTATGATGCTCGAATGTTACTTAAAATAGAGCAATAACTACATATATGACATAGCGTCGTTTGCCTTTAACTAGGTTGCACCATGAACGCGTATATTATTAAGCCTCAAAAATTGCTAGGAACTGGGAGCCATACTTCTCTGTCGCTTTAAATATTGCCGATTTGTCAATATCTAATCTTACAGATCGAGATAAAATATGCGCTTTATCGGGGATCTCCACGATTATTGAGTCAGATACGAATGGAGACTACTTGACGCACATGTGCTCGGCACATCAGACCTCAGTGATTGCGTTGCACGTGGGTAATGTCTGATATACTTCAGTCTAATTCCACAATGTGATCACGCACTTCAGTAGAAAGCTGGTCTTATGAATGAGGAGAGTTTCGGAGTGAATCATGTATAGTTATTGTTGTCTTAATAGGTAGCAAAATTATTAAGGAGACGTAACTTTATTTTTAGAAATACTCGGTTTTTAAATAAACAGCAGTATACTGAAGCTAGTTGGGTAATATTAAGTTGGGCAAAAATATATCCAGGACAAACAAAAATTATTACATTCAGAAATATTGTCAACTCCGCAATAATGCTAAGCCTCCCTCGTAATATGCAGATATTGATATATAAATAAGAATCATTTCTTAATCTAACCGTTTTTATTCCTAGAATCTGACTAAAGGTAAATTTAGTTGCGGTCACTATTTCATGACGTTATTTAATCAAATAGGTGCAATTCAGCGAAGATTTCTCAAATAGCTAATCGATAACACTAGTTTCTATTTCAAAGAAAAATAACTTTATGCATTTTACAATTTAATTATCATTGATTTATTTAGCATATTAACTGTGTATTCTTGAAGAGATAATAGTATAATCTTCTTAGTGAAGATGTGAGTTCAAAAGAGCGCAAATAAACCATAAGAGACGCCGGCCTGGTGGCCGAAGTATCCCAGCTTTCACACGGTAACGTTTGCTGTTTTTGTTATTTCAACAGTTAGCTACTAGAGAGTATCTTAACGCAATAGAATAAACTTCACTAACTGTTTTCGTAGCAATAATTTCTACAAGTTATTTCGGTCATGCTCTTTATGTCGATACGTTTAGTTTCGCATATCTTATTTTCGTATTATTATTGGATGATTTAACCACTAAATTTATGATAGAGGCAATGTTTCTGGTACAATAGGGATGATGTATTTTTTTTTTCGTTATTATATGATGGACCGCATAATAATAGAAACATTGGTAAAAAATTACCCGTTAACATTAAAACTCACAGAGATTTTCTAATTCTAAAAGAACATTAATGGACTTTCCCAAAAACCTTCATACAAATGGCTACCTAGTTATGACGTCACGCATCAGTAATTAGTACGCATAGTTTGTGAATTTAGTACTACAACTATATTAAATGTGTTATCCTTTTGTTAACACATTTTTGACAATTAATGTACTTTTAAAATGGACTTGCCCATCTAACTTTGAAGACTAATAAAATTCATAAAACATGAGTTTTCGAGCTGAGAGTAAGCACATCGTTATATTTAACCCAGATTTGTAATAATATGAAACAGTTCTTACGATTTCAGGACCCAGTCATCATGCCTATTAACACTTTTGTGTAAAAAGTTGCCCAAAATTTTTCGCGCCAGCGATCCTTTTGTGGTTATGTCAATGTTGTTAATAGCGCTGAAATTGTAGTTGAGATAGAAATTATTTGATGTCAGCTACTTTTTCAAAAATTTTTTTTTTAGATGTTACATTGATTCCATTTGTCGCCGTACAATCACCGCCAGACAACTAGTCCTGCATTGACAAAAGATAAATGTGTAAAACAAAGAACAATATAATTATATAAGTTTGACAAACATGATTTTGAGGTTAGTTGTGGATACTAAGAAACAGTACAAAACGCACTCACCAGCAGCTTTTGCTCCATATTAAACTGTAAATCAAAATAACATGCCATAAAACTTTGCAAGAGATGCCGGGAAGCTTCGTACGGATTGCAAACCTGTTTAATGCTGGTAAATAATAGCCGGTGTGGTGCATAAGTCAGATATAGAGGACCTCGTGGGCGGCACCGACGGGAAAATAGGCTTGCTAATCGGACGGATTCAACTGCTGCATCTACGGACCTATTCGTGTAATGTTGGAAATACTAACAAGTTGTATAAAGGGTAAAGCGAAATATTGATGAAATACTTTTCAATTTTTTTTTAATGTTATTAGTGTACAGGAAGGACAGGACGCTGTTGGTAAGTGAAAAGCTTGACCATAACAAAGCGGCATTGAAGAAAACCAACAACTGATAGACAGTTATGATTCGCCATCAATACCACACTACGCCAGTCACCCGAGATCAGATCATAATTTAAGGCCCTTTACCCGGTAATTTCACTATTCCAATCCTCTATCTTATAGTCGTGATTAGGGCTACATTCTAAGCTATAGTATACTTGTGCGTACCTATTCATGTTGTAACAGTAATTTTAGGTCATAACAGGAAAAAATAATTTAAAACATTCTGGTGAAGACCAAAACGTTTCTATGAAAAATTTTCATATTATAATGGCCATCTCTTACATTTCTTTTACGATTTCATACATAAGCGTTTGCTGTTATTTTATAAAAAGCAGCCAAAGCTTTATGTTGACTCTAAAGGTCTTATTAAATAATATTTCCTGGACCACTTTCTAACTTAATTCCTAACTTGCTAAGTAGCAAAAACATTTTGGTGGGCTTATTCCCAGGAAAATGTTGGCCAATTGCCAGACCCGCTTTGTTGCTTGGAAGTAAGAGCATACAGGAAAAAATAAGATGCGTTTAGTCTCGTCAGCAAAAGTATTATTGAGACCCATTTGGTGTACCGGTTGAGATGTCGGCTACCAACCTAGGGTTCTGAGTTTAACCCCGGGGCAGTACAAAAATTTGTGTGCATGAACATGTCTATTTGTACTGGTCTGGATGTTTTCTATGTTTAATATGTATGCATTTACAAAAAAAAGTTAATATGTTTATCAATCAGGTATTTGGGCTAAATTGCGTAGTATGAAAGTCAATTTCGATTGCGTTAACCATAATACTCCTCATGAAGTTGAAGCATTAGGTGTCGATAAGGACGCTCTTAATTTAATACAATCATATTTAACGAATAGAGTCCAACGTACATGTCGGAGAAACAAGTTCCAGCGAGCCTTTTATTGATGGGCGTTCCCAGGGCTCAATATTGGGACCTTTATTATTCTTAATTTATATAAATGATCTACCTTATTATACTCAAAACCTATGTGAAACTGTATTATTTGCTGATGATACACTCTTATATTTAACGTGGAGAACAAAAAGAAACTTTTGACGATGTAAATACTACACTTTCTCAGGTATTACATTGGTTTACGACCAATAATTTACTTCTTAACTCTAAGAAAACTAAATGTATTAAGTTCACAATGCTTAAATGTAAGGCAGGTAGATACTATCATCACTTTGGATGAGGGACCCATGGTAATAATTTCAACGTTTTCCTGGGTATAAATTAGACGCAAAACAGTGGGGTCCGCATATTGCGGCTTTGGCAGGAAGGCTTAGTTCCGCTGCATATGCTGTAAGGAAGATAAGAAGTCTCACTGATATTGAGACTGTAAGACTTGTGTATTTTAGCTATTTCCACAGCGTGATTATCTTATGGTCTACTTTGTGGGGGACTGCTGCTGATCTACAAACA
>PQWD01013715.1:0-28043 GCA_019425675.1 Leucinodes orbonalis | reverse complement strand
ATTCGTACAACATACTTGAATTTAAAATGCTACAACAAACACGATTACTATTTAACTTACAAACTTAGGTCAGCTCTGAATGAATTCATCGAATCGATGAGTTCACTTAACATACATGCAGCCCTATGGAAACTAACGACATTTTCCAGGTAGGCGTTACAGCTCCCAATAAAGGAGGACAAAGTTTTTTGATTGCCTGTCCAGCTAAAATTCTACAGCAGCCTGGTTTTTAAGATATCTAAAGATTTTTTTCTCTATAACAACAAAATCCTGACATAGTAGTGTCCTGCCTGAGAGCCAACTGCGCTCACCACTTGCCCCGTGTAGTTGGCCACCTGTGCAATGCTGTTTGCTGTTTTACAGCTACATTTAGATTTTTTTTCTGTTATTTGTTGTTGTATGATTTTTTACGTGCAATAAAGTATTTTTTATCTTTATCTTTTTGAAAAAAAATATGTGGGGCGATTCACATTCCTGCCCGGCTATTTATAGCGACCTAGCAACCCTAAAACCCAAGGGATTGGAACAGAATTACGTTGACCTTAAGCAGCATAGCTTTTCAAACCTTGGTCCTGTCCGTCCCGGAGGCACTCGTACCCGTACTTGATGGCGTATTGGAACGTAGGGTCGGATGCCAGCTCGGCCAGAGCCGGGGCAGACAGTAGCTCGTTCCACGGTCGGCAATAACACTTCTAGGTCCCCGCCTGAGTTAGAAACAGAAATGTTATTTTCGTGGTAGTACACAAACATTATTAAACCCGACTACTAATATTCTACTAGTTATATAACTACTATTAGTATTATAGGCAGTCGGTGGCTCAGTGTGTGGACTGTTGCCTTCCTACAGGAGCCTGAGGTTCAAATCCCGACACGCTACACCAGTTTTTTCGAAATTTTCGAAAATATATGTACGTTATCCGACGTCTTTACGGATGAAGGAAAACATCGAGGAAACTTCATACACGCCTGCGAAAGAGTTCGAAGGTGTGTGTGAAGTCGTCCAATCCGCACTGGCCTGCGGACGACTAAGGCTAATCCCCTATACGGGAGGCTCGTGCCCTCGGTGGAGACATTTAATGAAGCTGATGATGATTGAGTTATTATATAGTTATATTTGGTGCAAGTTAAAGTACACGTTAGTCCATAAAATAATATAAACTTTTTAAAGCTACCAAAATGGTGGTCACTCAGCTAATGCAAGGACAGTTTTGTCAAGGCGCTGGTTTGCAGTGGAACCTAAAAAAAATTATAACGCTACGCAACCGCACACAAAAATAATTGACGGTTGTTTCAAAATATCTAGTAAATATTTATTACTTCTCCTACATAGACTTTTATCAGCAAGAACTTAAATAGGTTACATGAAATAACTCATTGGAAACAGGGTATAAGAGTACTAATTTATAGTTATGAAGCGCACGTTACTGTCAACGCCAAATCCTCGTAATTATGCTATTTATGTAAATATTAAATGCAACTTTGAAACGTTAATATAACATATTAACCTTTAGAACTCTGGGAATGAAGACACAAAGGCAGTTCACTGTTACTTTTTTGATTTATCAAAAGTAATGATTAGCCTGCTATTAAAATAGATTATAGGTGATTTACTAAAACATACGCCAAGCGGCCATTTTTCATGAACATAGGACAAATATTAATCAATCAAATGAGCTAAGTATTAACGAATTTGAATTAATACGCTAGTAGTAAGGCCATATTAGATATAAGAATCACAAAGACTAAGACCGAGCGCAATCCACCAAGGGACCACAATCAACACGATGGTATTAGGCCTTTACAAAGAATTGTTGGAAAGAGGACCTCTTCCATTAAATATGTGAGGTAACGATTTGTAGATATAAAGAGTAATTCCTATTTATTTTTATATATTTTTAATGTTTTCATTTTTGTTAATGTGCCTGTGTACATTGTTGTATTTGAGATTAGGTATCCACATAACTGTTATGAATCGAGACAATATAGAGAATTCATTGTTACACGTCTCCAGGAAGTGTTTCAAAAGACGAGGGGATATGAGAAAATTATATATTAATGTCAGGCATTAGGGTAAAAAAAAAAAAAAGTATGAACATACTTGTTCAAATTTTTTATTTTCCGCTTACGTTTTTAAACAATAACTAGTGGCTAGTTCCTCCTTATAATAAGTTACCGGAAATTTTACACCTTTTAGAACTAAGAGCCGATATCCGTTTTATGCACTCTTTTAGGAGTCGAGTACGCATAAGTATTTTTTGATGAAATAGAAGGCAAAAGCCTAATAGGTAAACCTGCAATTAATATTAACCACAAAACGCTTGGCTTTTTATATTTCGGTGTCAGCAATGACTAAGAAATAGTTGACAATATAAACCTAATTGATCGATCAATAGGATTTGAAAGTTTTGTCGGAATACTTAATACCTCTCTGATACGCTTTATAAGCGATAACCGTAAGTTAATGCACGGTACAATTGATACGCGCCAAATATGCTTATTCTTACTTTCTTGAGGATTATAAAGGAAATAGTATAATATATTATTGTAAAGAAATTTATACCGGTTTGAAAAAATCTGCTATTGATCGGGTATACCGTTGCTTGCTGGACTGAATTGTTATGAAAACAAAACTTTATTAAAAATATGGACTTTTATTTTCGACCACTTTAAAATTCTAGATTAATTATACTAGTAAAGTAAAAACGCGTGGTTAATTATTGTGTTATATGCGAACTTCTTTGTAAACAGCTGGGTACGTGGTTTTTAATGTAGATTTGTAGGCTAACACCTACTTCCATTCCAAGATCAAGTCGATCCGGAAACAAAGGGTCGTCGGGCTATCTGGAGCACGGTGAGACTTAAAATCATTTCGCGTGGCAACCATTTTACTAAATGTGGCGGAAAATATAACACATCTCACTGTTAGTGATTTTTATCCACATTGCATCTGTCATGGTCAGGCGTATCACTTACCACCAGGTGACCGCACTGATCGACCCGGTTACTTACAAAATAAATATTAAAAAAAAACGAGTAAAACCTAATATTCGTTGCTCGGCAAAAGAGCTAAAAGGAAGGTTAAGGTTAAACAAAAATTAATTATTGAACATACCATAGATTTACGAGGATCATACGAGTCGGAAGATGTCTGTGAGTGAGTCGTCGCACCGGCCCGCGCCAGTCCTCTCCACGAATGCTGGCACACCACACCTGCAAACATACGTCATCAACAATCCGCATAATGAGACATCGACTTGTTTTGGGAAATAAAACTCAAACGCAGGATTTAATACGAACTTTCCAAGTCAACTACTAATCCAAGAAATGCCGCGCTAGAAATAGCCTAACCCGCACCTAAGCCCGCACTGCATAAGTGTGGAGAAATTGGGCTTCAACCCACCACAGACCCAATGCGGTTTGGTGGGTGTTAACGACTACCATAAGATTATAGTCGGGACAATCTTAATGTAATACCTTCCGATGCACGGAATCATATTTATGAACCCTTAGCAAACCGCAGTAAGTTACATTCGTTATGCAGTCTGCCCTTGGGATTCAAATCCAGGATCCCCAGATCATTAGACCACGGAGTTAGTTAGTTAGACAGTTATGAAATGTATTAAATTTTACACTTTGCATTTTAAAATAACCGGCTATAAAAGACCTAAGATCTGTCGTGTCAGGTGCCGGGCGCCGTGCAATGTTGACCGAAAATAATGACTAACTACTGCATCTGTCATGGTCAGACGTATCACTTACCACCAGGTGAGCGCGCTGACCTTCCCGTTCACTTATTACGAAAGTGTGTGTAAGGCTGTGTGTTGAAGAATTACCTCCCTTAGTAAGGGACTTATTATTGTACCACTGTTTCATCGTATATCATTGTCATCGCCTTCATTATCATCAATATTATTTTTTAAACCATTATCATCCATTATTTATAACAGTGGTACAAGAAATAGCTGCATTGTGCAGAGGTAAATTTTGAGTCTTGTATTTTCTGTATTTGGCCCACTTATTTCATATATAACTTGCGTAAACGTGTTCATTTCATTCGAGTCAAAATATTTGTGACATTTTATCTGTCGGAATTCCAGAGACAATGATATTAATTGTGTCGGTGCATAAATAAATACAACTGTGGCGGTTAAAATGTTAATAAATTTAAGATTATTTAAATGAATAGTTGTGTTATACACATCGGTATTATATTGTCTGAATTTAAGAGTTTCAGTGCACATATTTTTGGAAGTTGTTTTAAATATCAATCAAACTGTTAGCAATTTTTAGTCTTATTAAAATATGTAGTTTCGTAATTATCTTTGTTGTTGATTTTGTTATTAACTGTTGAGTAAATATTAATTTTCAATTAAACATAAATGTACTCGTACTTCTTAAAAGACTTTGAATTGAATGTGTGGTTGTATGAAATAGTGTGAATTGAATGTGTGGTTGTATGAAATAGTGTGGAAGAGTGCAGGATATGTATGATGATTAATTTTGAAAGCCATTTTTGTAGTTTAGGTATCGATAATCGTCATCTAACTAAGAGTCCACTGTTGATTAAATCTCTCACTATGTTTGATAGCATCAAACTGTGATCTGTCAAACGTAGTTCACGGATTAGTTGTCATGATGCAGCACACCATAATAGTCAGCTAAGGTTGGCTTGGGTCCCGGTAAATGAACACCAATGGGTATTTCCCACATGAATCCCTTACTGTATTAAGTTGTATTCACTAAAAAATGAAACTTAAGGTCAAGACACTGCCTTCGGTGCGCACAGCTGGTTTTAAGTGAGCTTTGTTTACAATATTTATATATAATTGCTTTTTTTATACTTTACCATGATACTAATATTTCAATCATCATCATCAGCTCATTAAACGTCCCCAACGCGGGGCACGAGCCTACCCGTATAGGGTAAAGGTTGTGCGTATACTTCACGCACAACCTTTGAATCTCTTTGCAGACGTGCGCAGGTTTCTTCACGATGTTTTCCTTCACCGTAAGAATTTAAATAATTGTTTTGAATAGAATATTAATTAATTGTGATTCCTATAAGTATGTTTATGTTTTTATACAGGTATTGTTTGTGTATTGCAGCAAGACTAAGCCTTTCCAATACGATATTAAATAATGTTATCATTTCAGTCGTAATTTAATCAATGTAACTGTAGATTTTGTAATAAAATGATAAAAACCAAATGGCGTTTTTCATTGTTTTCCCGCCCTTTGCGTAAGCTAGGGAATCAACAGGGCCGCACGCAGCAGTGTCACTCCGACCGCGACGCGCGACGCATGCGTGTTCGTCCCCGCGTCGGCTTCCCGTACGTACGACACGATCGCAAATCGAATCTGTTTCTACAAAACTCTTACAATTAATGCACTCTACAATAAATGGTGCAAAGTGTATGTGATTTTAGAGTTTTTGTGACGAATCAGAGGGTGCAATAGCGCCCTGCGAATATTAATTCGACGAAGCCGGCTGCTTTGTAAGTATCTAGATTTATGAAGGGGAGGCGACTGGTCGGTGCTTTAATTTTTTGCCGGTTTGTTTTTCAGACAAAGTAATCGTTTACTAACCTAAAAGCACCATAATTGTTTTATTTTATTAAAAAGATATAAAAATGTACACAACAATAAACACTTCTAACACATTGTGTAGAGAGAACAGATATCTTGATTTAACCTTGTTCTTTTCACAATCGTCTACTATTAAACAAAAAATAAATAACAAATATATCAACATTAAAATATTAGGTACCTATATTCTACAAAAGTGTTAACCAGAGACTATTGTATGTTTTGGTTTCATTCAGATGAATCCTTAGCTTATTCAAGAAAACATTTTAGCAGATGGGATGCAATAGCGGGAAAAACGATAAAAAAACTATTGTTAGTTAGGAGTAAGAAATACTGATAAACAATAGATTTTAATCGTTAATCACGCTAATCAATTTCTGTTTCTGACATGAAACTCCAGCTTTTATTTTCCTGTATCAAGATTCACTAGAATATTAAGATGTATTTTTTTATTTAATAGAATTTTATATGTATTAATAGACTTCGTTTTCTATATAAACTTGCTAGCGCAACATTCGCCGGCAAAAATATTTGCCGTCATTAATCTGTCACGCACGTTTGCGTACAATACTTTGATTTTGCCTTGTAAATCATCATAATTCGTATTGAAGCTTTTTATGCAGTCATTTCTTACCAATGTTTCTTCTTAGATTTGAAAAAAATTGTGAGTTGATAAATTAAAATTGTAAGTAAATGAGTTAAATACGTAAGCTGTCGTGTTTTGGCAAGAGTGACGTACAGTGTGCTTCGCCATATGGGCCGTACGTTCTGAAAAGTTCTCAGAGTACAGATTTTTTTTCTGTATTCACAGTACTGGATGAGCACACTGTAAATAGTAAAATTACCGCGTATAAGAGACCTAACATCATTTGTCTCTGGTGACGGGTGCAGTGCGGCATTGGCGGAGAATAATAACTATCTATCAGTTGTTGGTCTCCTTCAATGCCGTTATGTTATGGTCAGGCATATCAGTTACCATCAGGTGAGCGTCCCAACAATCATGTACACTTACAAAAAAATCTTAGGAAAAGGTGGAGGTTTGTTGAGAAGAGCTGATAACATTCAGCGCATAATTTTTCGTTCTTTCTACGAGTATATGTTCAGCAGAAGACTGAAATAGGTTGAAAAGAAATACCTTTATTTCTAAGTACCACCTACTTTTTAGACATAGTTTAAACTGAATACGTTTTATTATAATCGAGTATAAGCGCATTTCCTGTAGGTTGCTTGTCAATTCAATTCTTTTTTATCAATTCTAAATTGGCTATGAGTCTTGTTTTTGCGAAGTTTTCTTCGGTAATGAAACCAACAGCGCGGTGAGACCTAAGGTGCTGCCGATCAAATTGGTTGATCGTCACTCACCCGTGGTGGTGGTGAGCTACGTATTGTTGATTACATGTCACGGTCTGTGCGTACAAGGACTGCCGACTGCCCTACGCACCCGTACTCGAACTGTAACTAAAGGTCCCTTTTAACAAAGAAGCATTCAACTGTATATAACTTGCTAATTTTTATGGGTTAATAAATAAGCCGGTCCGCTTTTTCATCTGAAATAGAATTGGTCTACCTATCTATTAAAGTCTACTTATACAACTTATTAAGGTCTATATGTGATAGCAAAAAACATAAAAAAAGTTTTTAATGTCTAGAATTATTAGGTTACCTTAACTTGGCCACTGTCGCCTCTTTAGGTATTTCATATTTTTGTTGAAAATGAAAATGAAAAGTGTTTATTCAGTTTAGGTCTTTACAGAATGTCAAATAAGCTACCACTGGTTCGGGAGATAGTTTTCCACTGAGATGAAACCAGCAAATGTTGCATCGTCAAATATATTTCTAATAATTTTATAGGACTGTTAATAAACAGGCACTTACTTGTACAATTAAAAAATACATATAATTTTGTGCTTTTCCCATAGGTAAGTGAAAGGTTTAGATTTTCACAAAAGATAACCAATGCCGATATCAACAAAACAACGTCTTTGGTTGCAAACAGTTGACAGTTGATCTGGTTACAAGCGCATTAGCGCACAGCCTCGCGTGTCGTCTTACTGTAACAATCCTTGCTGCGCACGCGACCGATTTTATTTTCAACTAGCTGTAGCCCCGCGGTTTTACTCGCGGTATATGATATTCTCCCGCATTAAAACATAAACTAAACCCCTGGGTTAAGTGACGTTAAAGTGTGCAGCTCACGCGTCGAGGAAAGAGCGTACCTATTCCCATTTTAAATCCCGGCAACGCACTTCTATGTCCTCTGTTAAGTATTGCAAGTGTACATGGGCGACGGAGTCATTTACCATCACATGAGCTGTCTGCTCGTTCGTCCGCTATCACAAAATACTTAGGTTTTTAAAAAGTTGATGGAAGATGGAAAAGAGTAGGTTTACGTACAATGGGTCAAGCTGTTTCGGAGAGCATCTGTCGGGGTATGTGTCACCCATGGCGGCAACCGCGTAAACACCAATTCGTCCTAATTGTGCGTCGTGGTGTTGGACGCCCTGAATTGGCCGCGACACGCGAATACACCAACATCGTCGTGAGACATCCAATGCTTTTTTAATATGTGTTTTTGGTGTAGGCTATACAAATGCTTAACATTATGAATAATGTTATTGATCAAAATCGCACCTGATTGCATTTAGATGTATATAAATGTACTACTCAAACTTAGGTGCATGCGTTTAAATGTAGGTGCCTACATAAAATTAGTTGCATGCGTTTTGATTAAGTACCTTTATCAACAAGATGCGTATGTAATAGGTACTATTATACTACTACTATACGGGGTAATGCGTAAAATACCTAACAAATCTAACATACTTATGAAGATATTTAAACTTTTCAGTTTCTACTAACTTCTACTACTAACTAAATCAACTAACTATAAATAATTATGACAGTATTTCTTAGGTGAGGAAACGCAAGAAGAGTATGTAGAAGTAGTATAATTTCTTCACGCAACATCGCAATACTGACGCCACGGGTCCGTTTCCACCGGCTGTGATCGTATCGTTCTCAGCAGACCCGATGACCCTAGCGATTGCTAACACGTAACACGGTAAGGCAAAACGCTGGTCGTTAAGACTTTCGATTACTTTTGGTGGTAAACACATTTAGGTCGACTGTGGAATAGAAAAGATTCAGTAGCTAGTAGGCATAGTAATGTTTGTTGGATAAATATTTAAGTAAATGTATGAACCTACAAAACAGTACAATTAATCAAAGCTCACCATCAAAAATATTACTGTGCCAACTTGGTGCAGATTACTAGATTTACAGTAATTTAACGCATAATTTGAAGTGTTTATTTATTAAATATGTTTCCTTTAATTAAAGTTCCGGTCCCTTATGAATAGGAACAACAGTCCCCAAACCGCCGCCTGTAATAGAACTACTTTTAAAAAGTTAAGTTACCTTTCAAATTATTATTGATACCAAGTTTTCACTATAAAGCTACCTTTAAAATCTTGCAACGTCATTGATAACTTAAGACCTATATAATGTACTTATGTCTAACTTTTGCAAAGTTATTCAATAGCCTGGTTATACATCATAATCGGAAAAACTAAACTTCCTACTTCCAACGACAATTATAACGTTTTTACTAGTTGGAATCGATTGTAGTTGTGAGAAAGTGTATTCTGGTGTCGACGGCTCGCTCCTAATTCTTATTGCCTCACTGTTCGTTTTTCCGACCTCATTGTGTGCAAATCACTTGACGCCACGACACTCGAGTCTAAGAAACTATAATCGATATTGAAAGAATAATACTGACATTGAAAGTATAATAAACACTTAGCTTAGTTACAAACCGAAACCAGTCCTGTTTTTATTCATCCTAGAGGTTTTAATGAGTCTGATGTGCTGAAAACATTTTCATTTACTGAATGAATGATTTGGAGTGTTAACATTTTTACTTATAGTTTTTCAACATGCTTTATCCTGATATAGTTTCTTTAATAGATCCCACTTCTATATTTTTTCAGTCAATTTACACCAATCTTTATTAACTTTTCAATAATCATCGAAAATTATATTAGTAAGTACCTACTACTACTTTCAAATGGAAATCTTTATTTAGTTTAAATAATTTTCTATTTGCTATAAAACTAATTGTTTTACGACTTGATCGCGCAAGAAAGATTTCATCTGTGCAGATAATAAAACTTTTGAGATACTGACTGCTTAATCTTGGCTTAATCTGACGCTGACTGAAACAATTTGTCCGGACATTTGGACAGTAGAACGACTGTAGATTGCATTAATCTAAACGATGGTGAGGAAACAAGGACGTTCCATTTACCTATCAGATCTAATGACCCAGAACATCACGTGTAATTTAAGAATGTTAGAATGGTCGAAACCAACATGATGTTTGTGCTCCAGGAAATCCTTTTTAGGCGTCAAATCAGCGAGTTACCTTCGCAGCTGCTTAGCATTTT
Source organism: Leucinodes orbonalis (assembly GCA_019425675.1). Taxonomy (NCBI): domain Eukaryota; kingdom Metazoa; phylum Arthropoda; class Insecta; order Lepidoptera; family Crambidae; genus Leucinodes; species Leucinodes orbonalis. The sequence goes on along the minus strand of PQWD01013715.1, from coordinate 18,012 downwards.
CTGGACTCGCGTGTCATTATTATTCAGGTCAGAGTTGGTTGATGCAAATTAAACAATTGACGATACAACTTTAAATGCATAATGACGTGATAAGTGTTTGCAGCGCACTGCCAAAATATTGTTCCAATTTGATATGAAACAATTATCAATCTAAGAACAAAATCCTATTAGTAATTTTAAACTGGGTCTAATTCGTCTTCTTCTCTAGCCATAGAAGTAATTATTCACACTTGCAATAAAAATTCAGTTCAGACTTAATTTTTAAGAGTTAAACAAAATTTACAGCTCTTTTTGAATCATTTGAAAATATAGGCCAAGGTTTAATGTAACTATTGGTGTAACATTAATGTTTTGTAAATTTATTAATGGACCAATGAAAAAGATTCAGTACCAAAATTTCAAATTTACGCTTAACATTTTGTTTCATTGAGCATCAAGAAGTATTATGTTCATTCAAATGACATTTTCCTAAACTTGTAACTTCGTAACTATATATTCTTTGCAAATAACAATCATTTACACTGTGACTGCAATCATCTATTTATGTTCGCGGGCTCTTTTATCCAGTTTAATTACGCAACTAATCAATTCGTAGCAAATATGCTGTAAACGGCAGCTAATGGCGGGGCGTAATCGCGCGGAAGTGGGCGCGGCGCGCATCAAGCTATGAATTATGCAGAAGGATGCGCGCGCGCTGATGCCCTCGGCTCTTTCTCCGGCTGCATTTCTGTCATATGTAGATACTAGATGATATATTGACCAGAAATATAATTTGTACAAGGTTCAGGTGTAAAATTTTCAATTTCTACCATATCCAGTTGCTGTTAAGATATGTCATAGTATTTTTGTAGATATTATTATCTGACAACTCTTATTTTTACTAAAGTTTTTATTAAAGCCATATTGCCTCTAGGCCCGTGGTTGTCAAACTGCGGCCTTCCGCCGTTATTTGTGCGGCCCGCGATCTAATCCGGTGAAGTTGCGAAAGCCATCCGCGACCAACAGCAAAAAGGAAAAATGACCCATATTAAAATATTTTTTGAAAATAAATGACTCTATGTACGACTGAAATGAATGTCAGAAATTAAGCTGATATAATTCCTTAATGCCATGAAATTATAGCAATATATTTCGGTAAGTAAGCTGGACGGAAAGTTTCGCTCAGTATGTTCAATAGCTCACCACCGTTTCGCGAGCTAACTGAGTATTTTAGGCGTCGGTTTTTCGCTCAGCATATTCACCTCACAGAGCGAACACGAAACGAGTTATCTAGCGCCATCATTTCATTTCATTCTAGGTCAAAAGTCAAGCAAAAGTTTTATTGCTGTTGGGCATTATTTCAAGAAACATTTTTGAGACACGTAAAAAGGTAGATTCATAGATTTAGAATTAGGACGCTAACCACGGCAGCGGTTGCGGGAACGGTAGAGTAGGGGGTGCTAAGAATCTCCGGGCTATGGACAGCTGCCATAAAAAACTTCAACTGACGACGTATAATGGACGCACACTGCGGCTGGAGCATCGCTTCTCCGAACTAGAAGAAGAGTTAAATCGGATAAACTGGACCGTACTAGGGTTATCAGAAGTCTGAACGTGGTTTCGGTTTTCTGGTGCACAAAGCCCTTGTTAACAGCATTGTGAAAATCAGTAGTAGTATGTCGAACTGGGTTGCGTACCTCGTACTTAAACACATCGACAGGTACTTCCTGAAAGTGGTACAGATATATGCGCCGACCCCCTCACGCTCTGACGAAGAGGTTGAAGCCATGTATGAGAATATGTCCAGGGCCATGAATGGCATAATCTCGATCTTCTACAATGTTGTAATGGGAGACTTCAACGCTAAAGTGGGAGAACAAGAACGCGACGAATCGAAAATTGAACCTTACAGATCCAATCAGATTGGAGCGCAGGAATCGCAAGGGTCAGATGCTGGTCATCTGCCTCAAAATGGAGGGGCCATGCTTAATGAATTCTTTCTTCAAGGAGAATCCTTAAAGATGATGGACCTGCCAGAGCCCGGATTCTGTGACAAGAAACGAGATAGATTTTATTATGGCGGCTATGGGCAATAGATTTAATAATATTTTACACTGATGAAACGAGCGAAGTCATCCAAATTTTCTCCCGAAACCCTGGATTTGATGAGGCTGAGACGTGAGATGCCATTGACAGGCTCTCTTCAAGCGGATATAAAAACTCGTTTGCAGGGACCTCCACTATTTCAATACAAGATTCATGAACGACTTGATAGACCAGAACAGGGGGCCCAAAGTCTTCAAATAACCACTTGGTTGGAGCTTGCGACAACAGACGGCCAATTACTCGCAACTCGCCCACAAATCCTGAAAGAGGTTGAGTAAACACTCATGGACGACTTTATTCTTCGAGCTCAAATCAGCCACTGACCGAGGTCACCGAAGATTCATGTGTACCACTTATTCCTCATTATATGCAAGATATCCTGGATATCGGCGTAAGTCAGATTAGTGCAGCACTGGAGCAACAGAGCCCAGGGTGATGACGGTATTACGACAGAGCTAGAAGCTCTGTGCAAGCTGGTGGACAACCCGTCCTTAGGGCATTAGTTAAGCTCTTTAATGCCGTCATCCACTAGGGAACTACACCGGAATCGTGGTCCAAAGGCATTGTAGTCTTGTACTTCAAGAAGGGTGATAAAACTCTCTTGAAGAATTATAGACCGGGTTGTGATTATGCGAACCTGTGACGAATCGTCTCAAAATAAGACTTGACAAAGTTGTAAACGACCAACAGCAGATTGTTTATCAGGAAAAATACATTTATTGCGGTTATTTTTTGATTCTCGTCAGAACATCGGGGTTTTAAACTTCAGATAATTACTTTTTCGATTTACCATTGTCGCATACTAACCACATAATTTTGGCAAATAGTTTTAGGCATACATATTACAGTACTATGCCAAACTCGTGCCCTTATATAAAATAGAAGCCGTGAAATGAAAACTAATGCTGATAGAAAAAAACCGATAGTAGATTTGTAAAAGTAAAAAAAAAGGTTTTATAATTTAAGTTGGCATGTGTGGCCCTTGGTTAGAAAAGTCTGACGACCGCTGCTCGAGGCCATGGAGACCTGCATCAGGTTGCGAGTTATCGTCATTTGAGTTTTCTTATCAAAATCCATAGTTTGCTCTTTCTGTTAAATTTTGCTTGAGGCATTGTGTCCATTCGTTTCATATTATGTCCCATGTATATTTACTCGAATGACTCCACCAATATATGTTGGTAAAGATATACGCAACAGAGATCCAATCCGCTTAAGAACATTGTCATATTAGATTATAAATGAAAGCAAAACTTGACACACTAAACGTTTTTTCAAGCTTTAACATTTGCTATTTCAGTGTTCAGAACTATCCATATGTGGAGCAGGTCATATTCTCCATTGAGCGTGCACTATTATATTAGCATAATAATATATATGTATCAGTGTAACGTTGTGTAGTCTTTTGTGGAGTTCATATTGTGAGGGCCGGACGCGGGAGCTGTCGCGTGGGTGCGGGGTATACACTGCCTTTTATGCCTCAACGGGCCTTTGTGCCTCGACCAATGGGGACTGTACTCGTTTTGTTCAGGTAGCACAGATCCACTTATTGTATCAGTTTGGAAATTTTAATCAAGTTGAATTGGTATGGGAACCATATTTGTTGGTAGTATGGACTGCGGACTCTTAAAATATAACTGACGTTTTGCAAGGTCAAAGCTTCATCTAACTCTTGTGCGTTATACTAAACTCTAATCATATAAAAAAACGTTATGCGCACGTAAATACAATCAGAATATTACCAATTCACGATACTAGCATAATCGAAGAAAAGAGCGTATTCCTTCCTAAAGGGCAAGCAACGCACCGGTGACACTTCTGGTGTCTCCGTTGTTTATGGGCGGAGATAATCACTTTCCATCAGGTGACTCTCTTGCTCGTTTGCTCCCTATAACATAAAAAAATAAATAATAATCTGTGTTTAGTTACTAGGCAACGAATAGTAAACACGTTTATAATTACGAATGCATGTTTATTAAAATACCCGCACCAACATGCACGGGTATAAGCAATATTGCCTGTTACATAAAAATGTCCTAAAAATACGTTATCTACTTTTCTATAACTCGAAGGAATAGTTGCTTGCGCTTTCGGTAGCGATTGTGGACATTGTGAAGTTAAGCAATCATCACTATTATCAGTATCTCAAGTCGAGACCAGTGCGAGAGGCAAGTTAAGCTGTTGGTCCCGGCAATTGTTTAATCTTAAGATAGTCCCCGTAGATTGTTAACTTAAAAAAATATAAATTATAAGGTATTAGGTTTGGTAGATCTTTTTTAAATGCAACAATACACACTAAACCTTTACGAATAAGGTCACTATATACTTGTCAATAAACCGTAGAATAAACATTTCATTTATTGCATCTTGTATACTACACTTAGTACAATCGCCAAAATAATTTGCTATTTTCAAAGTCAGTAACATATAAGGGTCTTGAAGTCCTTGTTTCTTGACCTATTTCTCGTTCATTTGGGGGCTCACACCTGCCTCAACCCGGACCCCTCGAGAAGGGTGGCCGGGTTCAGTGACCTCGAGACTGAAGGTCAACGAACGATACGATATCGTCCTCAAGTTTCACGCGAATATAAATATTACTAATAGATTTTTATTGAATTTCATCATAGAGATTAATGAATTTCCATACTTGAAGAAAGACTTAATTGGTCAAAAACTTAATTCTTAATTAATTTTTATAAGGCATACCTTTACAGTTAGGTTAGGTATTTGTATATCTTTAAACTTGTTTTACCGTGGGATTCGGTAAAAGCCAAAACAAACCAAAATATTTAATATTGTCATACCAAATAGTAGATAATACTGATATTGTTTTATTATTTGTAACTAAAGCGTATCATTTAATACGACCCATTTGGTGTAATGGTTGAGACGTCGGCTACTACACCAAGGGTTCCGAGTTCGATCCCCGAGCAGTACAAACATTTGTGAGAATGAACATGTCTGTTTGTATTGGTCTATGTGTTTTCTATGTATGTCATTACCAAAAAAAATATAAGTATGTTTATCCGTTGTTAGTAGGGGTACCCCAAATACAAACTTCACGTTTAACTTGGGGCTAGAAGGCTTATGTAAATGTCATGGGATATTTAATATTATTATTAAATTAAAATGCATGGCACGATACATCTGAATATAAATTCACTGCAAAATAACATAGAATTCATTAAACACATAACTGAGATTTTTTATTAAATAACGAATTATACCAAATGAATTCATGTAAAACAAGTAAAATAAAAACACTATAGCACCTACCTATATCCAGTCGAAGTAAACATGGAGTCGCAAATCTTTAGTCATTAAAGAAGCTACGGACTCCGAACCTAGGAATGAGGCAACTCTAAAGGAAGTCATGAAAACTATCACTCGTATAAGGATCTGCAAACATGCCTGAAGTAATGTTTTACCGCGCTATCATCAATACCCTAAACATTTTTGTTTCGCACAAGTAGAGCTGATAGTTTTCAATGTAATGCTGTATGCGTGGAGATTTGAATATAATTATATTTATTGAGAAATCTTCATTTCAGGAGATGTTTGTCAATTTTATTGAGACGTCAGTAACTAAACCTTCACCTGGTGGTAAATAAATAAATAAATGACTACTGCCACTTTTATGGTGATTGTGTCTAATAGCTGACTTTAAATATGAAGTTGATTAGTTAGAATCTAGATTATCCAGTAATATTACTGTCTGTACCAGTAAATTAAATTAATTTAGGAATACCGTTTATCATCATGTTGAACCGATGGTCGTTAGATCGCTTATTTGTGTATGAACCCCGGACCGATGGACTTGCGAAACGTTGACGTCGCCACATGCTGAATAAGAAAAGCTGAGGGCTGGGATGTCTGGTGCTGAGAGGGGAGAATCATGTCCAGCAGTGAACTACGATAGGTTGAAGAGAGTGGCCAGTTTTTTCCCTGTAGATTGTGTGTATTTATCTATTTTCTTGATTTTCATTTTGTATTATTGCAAATGAATGAAATAAATATATAGTGTGCATTATTATGAGTCATTAATTGACGGCACGCATGAGAGACGCGGGTGCGTCGCGTGGTTCCGATTGCGCCCGTTCAACCGCGGCAGACTCGATACCTCGATTGTTTATGTTATATTGACACACACGTAATTGAGAATTAATAAATAAAAATATAAATAAATAAATATCCACTGACGCTCACACAGCGCCATTTAGTCCCAAACTAAGCATTTAGCTTAAAATATGGGTACTAAACAATTGATAAACATAGTGATATACATTTTATTTGTAAATACATACATAATTTTACAATGAAAACACCCAAACCAATACAAACAGACATGTTTATGTACAAATAATGTTTGTTTGGGTTTGTATAACTGACAAGTTCTATGTAGGTGTTGCACGGCTTTAAAATAACCGTGAAACCAGTGATGCGGCACGATGGCCGATCTGCTGTGAGCTGTGCCGTTCATAATTACTATGATTGTAAATCACGGATTAGTTAATTAGTGGATAATTGCAATAAATTACGCACAAGACAAAATTGTATGCATATAAAACAAAACTATCATAGTACTCGTATAGTATGGTGCTGATAGAGGGAACAAAATTGTGAATATATTTTAATACAAATATAACTACAGTTTATTCGTCAATAATGTATAAGTAAATACTCGTATTAAGAGTGTAAGTCAAAATCGAGGTTTAATTTATTTCATAGGAGGACCAACAGCAATGAAACCCAAAAATATACACAAATAACAACAGGTAGCCAATTATAGGTCCTCACTAATAAACATTGTATAGAAAAGAACACCCGAATGCTTAATAAGACTAAACAATTAAAATACAACAAATGAGCCAACACAAAATCAACACAAGAAATAACTTAAATTTGGGTACTTTAAAAAAAAATCCTGCTCATAGCTCTCTTCGCCGAAACCACACTAGTATTGAAGAGATCAAAGTCAAAAAATAAAAATTTGAAAAACCCCCGACATAAGAACTTACGTTATTTCCCTTTAAAAAGTAATAAATAATAAAAGAAACTTAATGTTAAAGTACATAAGAATCTATTGATAATTCTAAAAAAAAACCGTCGCGTTGGGGGACCGTGACTAATTATTTCTTTCTTATCTACGATATTTTTCATAAGATGGTTACCTCTTTAGGCTTTTACGTTCTTTTATTAGTCACGGTCCTAATTATTCCAATTTAAATACTTTAAACTAACAATTTAAAGTATTTAAATTGTTAGTTTAAGTGCGGTCCCCAACGCGACGTTTTTTTTTAGAATTATTAATAGATTCTTAGGTACTTAAACATTAAGTTTCTTTTATTATTTTTTACTTTTTAAAGGAAAATTACATAAGTTTTTTAGTTTGTTTAATTTTTATTACCATATTGAAAGAAAAAATTGACGATCAAACAATAAGAAACACGAAGCTAGTTACAGTGATAGCGTTCTAGGCGAATATTGTATTATTAGTTAATTTCGCTACAGTACACCTTTTCTAACTGTATTACCTTTTGTGTCCAATGATTCAAACAAACTAAGTAATCCAAACAGATTGGACCACTGTTGCCAAACTAAGCATAACAGTGAGCCGTTATTTTATAATAGAAAACTGCAAAAACAGTTCAGGCAATTGTTCTACTAGCTTTTTACTTTAGTCTCGAGGGTGCATTGGCATTTAATTTGCTTGAAAACTTACAGCTACTTTTCTTATAAATGAAATAAAAAAATATTTCTTGCTTTTCAGTTCATCAAAAACCATAACATGATAAGATTGATAAGTAATAATACTTTACATCATCATCAGCCTATTACAGCCCATTGTTGGGCCACAGGCCTTCCCGCTTAATGCGGCGCCCATCGCGGATTGTTGAAACCACAGACATTCGAATATACATTAGACTGGACAAGCCGCCAAGTTTATAGGCAGTCCCAGTGTCGCAATTTCTTTTCGGTTCTTACCTGTGAAAAGTTATTATATTTCTTGGTAAATTTACTGATTCATTGCGATGATGGCATGTTACAATTGCACAGGATGGCATTTTTGGAAAAAACGGTAATTTCTTCTAATATTCGTGCGTCTTGACTCGTCTCACAGAGGAAACTGGCAGCCAGTGTATGCTCGTTGAGCTTACATTTGTCGCACTTAAAAACGCGGCTTGCCCCATCTCCTGTATTGGGAAATCTGTGGTTGAAACCATCCTAACATTGTAGCCGGGACCCCGGCTTAACGTGCCCTACGAAGCACGGAATCTTCTTGTTTATTGGACAATTAAGTGATTCAACCTGCAGTATCCTAATCTAACTAGAAAAATCGCACTATCATGTTTCCCCGCGAGATTCGAACCCACGACCTGCCGAACGCTGTGCCCACTAGACCACGGGGGCATTTCATACTTTACGATGTAAATTAAAAACGGTGAAGAAAACATCGTGAGGAAACCTGCGCACGCCTGCGAAGAGATGCAAAGGTTGTGTATGAAGTCGCCTAACCTGCACTGGGCCCGCGTGGATGACTAAGCCTTAATCACCCTATACGGGTAGGCTCGGAGCCCTCGGTGGGGACGTTTAATGAGCTGATGATGATGATGTACATTAAATGTGAATTCCTTACAAACTAATCCGACGCCTATATCAGTAGGTATCCAATACCTGGCAGGAAGATAATCATACTGTCAGTTATCTCCTATCCAACATTGTAAGTAACAGAGAGCTTATTGTGGCCAGCCGCCTTTACTTACGCACACTCCTCAGTTTGCTCAGTGATAATACTCAGAAACCAACTCGAAATGACCTTTATAGCTGACTCTACATAACGCTGATTTATTTTATTAATTGTTTCTTCATATAAAACATTACATCATTTATGATAAGAGTATCAATCAATCAATCGTTCAATCAATCAATCGTTTATTGCTTGTACTAGTTATCAATCGTTTATTGTATGTACTAGTTTCATGATGGTTAAGTAATTTTTACATGAAAGCTTAACAAACAAATTAACATTCATCATCATTTCGAACACATAATGTCCACTGCTGGATATAGGCCTCCCCCAATAAATTGCACGCCGACTTGTCGGAAGCTATCTGCATCTAGCGGCCACCCGCAATCTTCCCGAAGTTATCTGTCTAGCCGTCCTACGAATTTACATTCACATTTATAATATAGTAGTAGTAGTTTTTTTTGTAAATACATCATCATCATCAGCACGTCCCCGCCGAAGGGCTCGAGCCTACCCGTAAGGGTGTTTTAGGCCTTAGTCGTCTACGCGGGCCCAGTTCGGATTGGACTGCTTCACGCACAACCTTGGAATCTCTTCGCAGGCGTGCGCAGATTTCTTCACGATGTTTTCTTTCAACGTAAGAGCGTCGGCAACGTACATATAATTTCGAAAATTCGAAAACATATTGGTACGTGGCGGGATTAAACCACAGCCCTCCCGTCAGGAGGGTAACAGTGCACAACATTGAGCCACCGACGCTCTTAAAAATGTATGTAAATACATACATACAATGAATGCAGACCAATAAAAACAGACAGTTCATGCACTCAAATATTTGTACTGGCCAGGGATCGAACCCGGGACCCTTGGTGTAAGAGGCGACATCTGGAATGTAAAAGATTTACAAACGTTTGTTAAACTTTTACGTTCCAGATTCCTAACGTTTATTATATAAGGTAGTAGGAATTTTCTGCTACCTATAGAGTTAAGTTTTTAGAGAATTAAGTTCGCCTTTGTACGTTATATTATAGTGTGCATTAAAGTTTTAAATAAAATAAATAAAAATAATAGAGGAAAGAACAGACTATCGGAAGGATTATTTCAGATATGAAAAAAAAGAAACTCTCTTTCGAGATTAATTTGATGTTGGTTTCTATAAACATTGTTAGTGATAAAAAGGGTGGTGCCGTAACACGTTCAGACAAGGACCGCGTATCGTTGGGCCGACACTTCATGTTACCTCAGAGGTTGTTAACAAGTCACTTTTAAATGTACGATTAACTGTCACATAATATAAACAAACTGTGTACTTAAACGTCGGGAAACCTTATCAAGGGCTCAGATAAGATTAAGTATTTACCAAGTTATACTGTGTGGTATGTGGTAAGTACACTTTTTGAGTGTGTTAAAGGGTCTTTAAAAGTTTCAAAATGAGGTCAACTTAAAGTGATATTTCATTTGTAGGGACCTATGGCTGAACGTACTCGCAAAGCTTATATTTTCATATTTTGAAATTCGACAAAGTAATTGCCATTGTGACTTCAGACATACACCTCGTCGAATTAGTCCTGGTTAACTTGTATCGGTAAATATAAATCGGTATCTCTATAACCTATGTTCCATAGTCTCGTTCCTAGTTCTCAATCGATAGTCTTTGTTAGCTTTTGGTTGATTGATTTGTTAATTTTAACATCATCAGCTCATTAAACGTCCCCACCGAGGGGCACGAGCCTACCCGTATAGGGTGACTAGGCCTTAGGCGTCCACGCGGGCCCAGTGCGGATTGGACGACTTCACACACAACCTTCAATCTCTTCGCAGGCGTGCATGAAGGTTTCCTCACGATGTTTTCCTTCACCGTAAGAGCGTCGGATAACTTACATATATTTTTCGAAAATTCGAAAATACATTGGTACGTGTCGGGATTTGAACCTCAGCCCTCCCGGTAGGAAGGCGACAGTCCACACCACTGAGCCACCGACGCTCTTTGTTAATTTTATGAACCTGATACACAAACTCAAACTATTCAAATAAATCATTAAATGACACTTTTGAATAGTCAAACAGAAGTTATTTTAATGAATCTACCACTGGTTCGGAGGGTTGTTATCTACCGAGAAAACTCCGGCAGGTAAGTCGTGTAGCTACTCTTTTACATACTTAAATGTTGTATCGCTTATTAGCATCATCATAGCATCCGTTTGTTTCCACTGCTGAACGAAGGCCTCCTCTAATAATTTCCACGCGGACCGAACCCTTACAGTCGACATCCATCTGCTACCCGCCACCTTAACCAGGTCATCGGTCCATCTGGTTATCGTTTATATAGGGAAGTAAATATGGTAATGAGCAGTCAGATCTAAGCGGCGCACGCGGAAAGGGAGTCGATGGTATAGACTTACAAGCGTGTATCTCAAATGCGTATTGCGTTTAAACGCATAAATGTTTTTTATTTGCCAATTAAAATATAGTATTTCTTTTTTAAAGAAGAAGCATGCACAACGTTTAGATATGTAAGTCATCATTAATGCAGTCTGGAAGAAAATCTATTAAATAAAAGTTTACTGCTCAAACATTTCAAGAGTTTTTATTAAACATGGAATGCAATAAAATAAATACCGTGGTTCGTAGTGATATGAAAAAGCTACTAAAGTCAGCATACTGCTGGACCTAAACCTATTTGAATTACGACAACTTATATAGAAGTTACGATTTTATGTTCTAAAATATAAGAGGGATGGTTTATTTGATTAAAAGCAGGATTAGGGGTTCTACCATCATTAATTACTGAAAGTCATTTGCCACCGGAAATTCGGAATAGAGTAACATAAATTTGTTAAGCCGTATTACAAACGACAAAAACTTACCTACTTAAATATTCACAATAAGAATAGTGAGGATATGTGACATCCGACGCGCAAGGTCGACTCGTGTTTGGGACGGTTAACACAAGTGCGACACTCACGACTTTGACGTGTCAGTGGGTCTAAGTGGCTGAAATAAGATAATCATACACCAAATGTATTACTTAAGCGATTGCGAGTACACAATAGTGCCTAGAAACATTTGCATAATTCCATGCTCATTGGTGTGGACTGCCTTTCGATCTGGAGGGTACAGGTATAAACACCCCACGTACCAATGTCTTTTCGAATTTCCGAAATTATATGGTGAAAGAAAACGTCGTGTGGAAACTTGCCTGCGAATTAAATTCAAAGTTTGTGTATGAAGTCGGCCAATCCGCAATGGACTGGGCCCACGTGGATGACTAAGGCCTTTTACGGGTTGGCTCGTGCCTGTAGCTAGTGAAATTACCGGGTATAAGAGACTTAACATCTGTTGTCTCGGGTGACGGGCGCTGTGCGACGTTGATGGGGAATAATAACTGTCTACTAGTTTTTGGTCTCCATTAAAGTCATGGTCAAGCGTATTACTATATGAGGTGAGCGTCTTGACCGTTCTGTACACTTGGTGTCAAAAAAAAGATGCTTAATTATTTCATAAAAACCAATAAGTTTTTCAGGATACGCTTGTAACTTAATGCTTATTACGAACAAAAGAGGCGTTGCTGTCGACGCTATCAGTTACTAATGAGGTAAGTATCACATCAAAGGAAACCACAGTTAGCTCATTAGTTAACTTTCAACTCTCAGTTCCTACATATTGGTAACATACGATCATAAATAAGGTACCTATCTTCAACCAATTGCAGTCCACTGCTGGACATTGCTCTCCACCATTTGATTTTATTGTTTTTGGAAAACTTTCAGTATATTCAAATTTCAGATCAATAACATCAGTAAATTACTTAATACTATTACAGTTATCGCATATAACTATCACGGAAAGTTAACGGAATCATCGAGAAGACCCGGGCAAAACTAGATAGTGTTAGAAATGTTATAATTATAGGTGTACAAGACGGTCAGGACGCTTACCTGATGGTAAGTGATACGCCTAACTATGACATGACAGAGACACTATGACCGAGCTGAATTGAAGGAGAACAACAACTGTGAGACATTATATTATCCTCCATCAATGCCGCACTGCGCCCGTCACCCGGGACAACAGATGCTAGGTCTCTTATACCCAGTAATTTCACTAGCTACAGTACCTTCATCCCGAAGCACAAAAGTATAACATAACACTCTTTTTTCACGGGACGATATCTGGCACTGCGCTGGTACCTAGCTAGGCGACTCAGTATCGAGTCTACCACCCAGTAAAAATTTCATTTTATAATATTACAATTTTAAATAATTTATAAAGATTTTGTGACTGGAACATTATATGAATACAATACATATTTACCTAATTAATTATTTGGAAAACATTAATTGAGTTATATATAATATAATAATTATTATTTGAATCCCGCCACGTACCAATGTGTTTTCGAATAATATATGTACGTCATCTGACGCTCTTACGGTGAAGAAAAAACCTCGTGAGGAAACCTGGGCAGCCTGCGCAGAGATTCAAAGGTTGTGCGTGAAGTCGTCCAATCCGCACTGGGCCCGCGTGGACGACTAAGGCCTAATCACCCTATACGGGTAGGCTCGTGCCCCTCGGTGGGGACGTTTAATGAGCTGATGATGATGATAATAAAGTAATGATTATTTGAATGTTACCATAAAATCGAAACACGTGTCGAAACATAAGGATGCATATTCTTTCTTACAGCGTCATTCATTACAAAATATGCACGCAACAAAGTGGATCTCGAATGCTTCCAGCGTATCCTTATCTTATCATCACTAATGTAAATTACTAGGCTCGTTTTCGTTTTCAATATTTGACAACTGAGGTTCTTGTTAACAGAATTATTTGAATTTCTTTGAGGTAGTGTGAATATCTTAAATTAATTGAATTGTTATAGGGTTTTTTAATGTTTCCTTTTTCTGTAGTCAATATCTATTGATTTAATTTAGGCGTACAATAAGCACGTATGTACACACTTATATTCATCTAATATTATTATGCACAGATATTAAATAAAAAAAACATATTTGTATTATTTTTATTCATATTCTAATATTATTATATTCTTATAGGTAGTTAGTTATATTGAACAAAAACCTATTTGTTATTATAGTAGGTAGATACGTATTTGTCAAACATTTGACACATTTTGACGACCCATTTGGTGTTGCGGTTGAGAGGTCCGCTGCAACATCAAGGGTCCCGGTTCCCGGTCCCGATCCCCGGGCAGTACAAACATTTGTATAATATGTATGTATTTACAAAAAAAAATGTATAGAAGTATATTTATCCGTTGTTTAGAACCCATAATACAGGCTTCACGCTTAACTTGGGGCTAGATGGCGCTGTGTGAATGTCAGTGGATATTTATTTATTTATTATTTACTAAACTAGCTAATTTTGTTAACGCTCAACAATCATAAACACTGAAGTAACCATAACTACATACAAAACAAAATAGACAGTGTGTGTGTAGAGTCAATTAAAATACACATATCTATTTGTGTAACTCAAATGAAAATGTACGTTCTATTGAATTGCCCACTCAGTGGCGTGCACAGAGATTGTGAGTAGGGTATGCAAAGTGAGTGACACCGCAAAAACAATAAATAATTTACATTTTAATCAAATAGCGTGCTGTTAATGACAGGAGATCACCTCTAGTTCCAAATCTGTGATGGAAACTGGGCGAATAAGTGAGAATAATTTAATATGTCGGCGATTTTCCGGGTTGTCTGGTCGCACAGGGTATGCTCTGTTTATTTGACGGTCCATTTGGTGTTGCGGTTGAGAGGTCGGCTGCAACACCAAGGGTTCCGGGTACGATCCCCGGGCAGTACAAACATTTGTGTGTATGAACAGATCTGTCTGTAATGGTCTGGGTGTCTTCTATGTATAATATGTATGTATTTACAAAAAAAATATGTATATAAGTATATTTATCCGTTGTTTAGAACCCATAATACAGGCTTCACGCTTAACTTGGGGCTAGATGGCGCTGTGTGAATGTCAGTGGATATTCATTTATTATTATTTATTATTATGTATTCTCACTTAATCGCCCTTTGGATGGTTCCAAAGAGCGATTAAGTGAGAATCATTTAATATGTTGGCTATTTTCCGGGTTGTCTCTACGTACAGGATATGCACTGCTTAATTGCATATATGGAGTGCACGCCACTGGTTAGTAGTATTGCTGGTATAAATAGAGTATTGTGAGGTCCACTCATAGGCCGCCCTTGGGAGCGCATTATCTCGGGCCACTTCGGCGATACATCAACACGTCATAAATGCTGTCCATATAAAAACAACCGATAACTATTGAATTATTGCCAGACCACACGATTTAGATGTGAGTGAATATTTGTAGCACACGTTTCAAGGACATGCTTTCTTAAATTTGAAGTAGGCGTCGATTTCAAGGTGCAGGTATGAAGGTTTACGACTGCTGAGTCCAACGAAAAGATAGTAGCTGGGTGAATGTCAGTGTATATTTATTTATTTTATAAATAAATATCCACTGACATTCACACAGCGCCATCTAGCCCCAAATTAAGCGTGAAGCCTGTATTATGGGTACTAAACAACAGATAAACATACTTATATTCCTTTTTTATGTAAATACATACATATTATACATAAAACACCCAGACCATTACACACAGACATGTTCATGTATACAAATGTTTGTACTGACCGGGGATTGAACCCGGAACCCTTGTTGCAGCCGACGTCTCAACCGCAACACCAAATAGATCGTCAAAGTTTTATCACATATAATATTATAATATACAGGTACTCAAGTACTAGGCGCTAGGCATTAATTGATTTATGGAACGGATTTGTACTTCTATTTGTTCTCTAGTACTAAGAGCGCCATTGTGCAGTGCTGGGCGTTAAACAATAGTTTGTCTTTTGTGTTTGGCTTCTCGGCAGTCAAACTGATGTATGTATTTACTTTAAACCCTAACGAAGATATGTCGTATCGGCATTCTTACCTTACGTAACTAAGTATGCATATAAACGATGATGAATAAATTAAATATTACATATTATTTTCTCTTTAATATTCTTTATTTTTCTTGTGCGTCGGTGGCTCAATGTTGTGGACTGTTGCCCTCCTACCGGGAGGGCTGAGGTTAAATTCCGCGACGTACCAATGTGTATTCGAATTTTCGAAATTATATGTACGTTATCCGACGCTCTTACGATGTAGGATAACATCGTGAGGAAACCTGCGAAGAGATTTAAAGGTTATGCGTGAAGTCGGCCAACCCACACTGGGTCCGCGTGGACGACTAGGGCCTAAACGCCCTATACGGGTAGGCTCATTCTCGGTGGGGACGTTTAATGAGCTGATGATGTGTGTGTATTTTTTTATTAAGGAAACGGGTATACAAATATTAAATTATTATTATCATCATTAACGCGGCGATCTAAATGATACTTTAAAAGGATCTGAGGGGCCTGTAGTCTGTCGTATAGCATATTATTAATATAAATTTGAGCCAAATTATTCGTAACCATATCTTGGGATTACATTTTTTAGGGTTTATTAACATTGGTTAAGCTCTTAGAAATGACCTACGCCATTTTATTTACATAAATACAGATCCAAAATTGTATATAGTATGCTGTGTTTCTTTTTGTTTCGGCTGCTTGCTAGATCTAGGTCACAAGGGTTAGTCGCACCTGCTGCTTAAATGCGTCATGCATCACTGATTTCTACAAGCCTAATGCGTCCTTCTAACGGGTCCTTTGTGCGAGCCCTATGCACGCGCGCTGCGCAGGCGCACGGCCCTTCCCAGACCCACTGGCCTACTTAAAGGTACATTTTAATTAGCTACCTTCCACGGCCCTCTTGTTATAGGACAGGCAGTGACTCTTTACAAAGTTATGAATTGATAAAGTTTTACTAGGAATAAATATGTATCAATTTAAATATTATTGCAACTAGCGCAGCTTAATTGATATTTATTTAGTCGTGTGTGCAATTAAATGATATAACAATATCATTTACAGTTTAAATTTATTTTAGGTACTGCAATCATCCTCTGCCTATTAAACGTCCCCACCGAGGGGCATGAGCCCACCCATAAAGGGCATTAGTCTTCCACGCAGCTCCAGTGCGGATTGGCCGACTTCACGCACAACCTTTCTTCACGCTGTTTTCCTTCGCCGTAAGAGCGTCGGATAAACGTACATACCTACTCGTTTAATTTCGAAAATACATTGGAACGTGGCGGGATTTGAACCTGCACCCTTCATATCAAAAAGCAACAGTCCACACCAATAAGCCACCGACGAGGTACTGCAATAAATTTAACCAATTATAAAGAGGTTACATTAATTTGTGACTGTCGGACATAATATAAATACTGTTAAAAATAAAAATTGAACGAACGTTAAATTTGACTGAATAAAGGACGACATAAATTAATAAAATGATGTCCCTTTGGGTAAATGGTGTTAAAATGTTTAAAGGGCAAACAAAAAAAATGTTGTTTTAGCTATATGCTTTATGTTTAGTTGGCCGGTTGCAAATGTAATCACCGTTTACTCCCGTATTGTGAAGAATATTCGTTTTATAGCGTTCTTTGATGTCCAGTCTTAGAAACCGCTAACAATGTGGCTCTCGTCTCGCACTCCACGTCACGCTAACAAATTGTAACATAGTTGAGTTAAAAGCACGGTATTTTTGTCCCTGTACGCCCTTGGCATGATTTACCAGTTTACAATAGAATTGATTTATTGCACAAATATCATTTTTTTGGTAACGTTTACGAGGACTTTAGCGAGAGAGGGAAGCCATTATTCATATGTTATTGAAGTTTAACCGAACTACAATAACTAATAAAATTTAAGACTGTTTGAGATTAAACCTAAGTATACTAGCAGTATGCCGCGGTTTCACCCGCATATTTTCCGTTCAGAGATAATATTATAGTTTCTGAGTATAATTATGTTTCTTATTTGTGTCAGCTACTTTCCTGTATTTTTTATATTAAATCATTTCATATTATCCATACATACCAGGCTGATTGGATATATCAGTAGGCACCTTATAAAGTTTTATGAGAAAAATTTCCTACCCGTTCTCTTAATATTTTGTTCTCAAGCCAACTTTTACTATATTCGTGGGGGGTGCGTTATACGACTCCGAAAATTGTAACGAATTACAAAATCCCGCAAAGTTC